>CABHPH010152506.1:15313-43807 GCA_902168325.1 Peromyscus nudipes | reverse complement strand
GGAGGAGGAGGAGGAGGAGGAGGAGGAGAAGAAGAAGAAGGAGAAGGAGAAGGAGAAGGAGAAGGAGAAGGAGAAGGAGAAGAAAGAAAAGCCTTGTGGGCACGAGGGTAAGAAAGATTCTAAGACATCTGAGAATCTAGATCTTTTTTTGGTGGTTGACATGTGAAGACACAGAACATAATGAGATTTACTCTAGGAATTCAAGACAATGGTGGTGAACTGAGGGGGCTGAGGTAAGAGTGAGATCTGTGTAGGCTCCCTTCTGATCCTGTTGGAAGTGAAGAAATGAGAGGAATGTCCTTTTTTTTTTGACCATGTTCATGTGTGTATGAATTACTGAAGAAAATGAATGTTGCTGTAGGAAGATACATTCTATTGACTCCTCTTTGTATACAATGGGAGGCCTGTGGTATTGGAGTTTCTATTACATATAAAGTTAGCAATATGGGGACAAAGGAAAATGGTATGGCCATTGCCCTGAAACTGTATGTGACTGTCATATGAAAATCAAAGGAGACCGGGCGGTGGTGGTGCACGCCTTTAATCCCAGCACTCAGGAGGCAGAGGCAGGCAGATCTCTGTGAGTTCGAGGCCAGCCTGGTCTACAGAGTGAGTTACAGGAAAGGCACAAAGCTACACAGAGAAACCCTATCTCGAAACCGCCCCCCCCCCACCCCCAAAAAAAAAAAAAAAAGAGAAGGTCAAAGGAATAGTTTCATCACAGGCTAAAATAATGAAAACCTAACTGAGCCAGTAACAGGGAATGTGCTCCTTTGTTATTAGTTAGAAAAATTCCTCAGGGGGCACATTGTCAGTGATGTTCAAGGTGAACAGCATTTTTATAAGAATGTTGCCTTTAAAAGAATTAAAAATAGCTGCCAACAAACTTGAGTTCAAATTTTTCCTTTGAGCTGGCTAAGTATGACTCCTTAGCTGTTAATGTCTTTACTTTTCATGTCTTTAATACCGGTACAACGAAGACTACTTCACAGCAAAATAAAAAATAAAATTCAATACTGAATTCAAAGAAGTAATATGAAAAGGAAAGTGGCACAGAAGTAGTAGATGTTATTGCTGTAGTGAGAAATGTTGGGATATTTTCTGTACATGTAATCTGTATCTACTATGGAACCCTTGAAAGCACTCTTTAAAATACTCAATATATCCCACAGCCCATTAGTAGCTGTTGGAAATTTCTCTTTGGATTTAGAATCTAATAAAGAAGATTTTTTGGAAGAATAAAACTATAATTACCCTCATTTGCTTGATTTGATAACATAGATTGCAGAGACTAAGTAAATTGAAAAAAATCTGAACTTACTAAAAGTTGATATTGACATATTTTTCAAACAAAGGTGGTAAATATTGTAGGGTTTTATTTTTTATTTTATTTATTTTTTTTAGCTCTTTATTTTTTTATTTTTATTTTTTCCAAGACAGGGTTTCTCTGTGTAGTTTTGGTGCCTGTCCTGGAGCTCGCTCTAGAGACCAGGCTGGCCTGGAACTCACAGAGATCCACCTGGTTCTGCCTCCTGAGTGCTGGGACTAAAGGTGTGCACCGCCACGGAGGGTTTTATTTGTAAACTAATCCACTTAAACACTTTTTTAATGGAAAAAAAAACTTACCTGTTGTTTCATTTTATACATTGGATCTACTCTCCCAATGTTAAGTGATATGATTGGGTCATTTGATAAATGGTCACCTGCAGTCATTGTTCCAAAGTGGTTGCTGGATGTAGTAGTGGGAACCCCAAGACCTTTTATTCTTTAGTGTGGGAACTCATTTGATTGATCATTATGATGGGTAAGCAAGGCTAGAGACAGTAGGCATGATGGCATCCCGTGGCATTATCCTTGACTTTCTGTGGTTCAGGAATAAAACCCACTTTTCCTAAAGCCAGCACCAGCATATTCTTTTTGTCACGTGCCAACTACCACTATCTCAGTTTGAATCTCTGATGCCTTAGGAATGGAATGGGTGATTTGAGACAGTCATGCTGTGTGGGTGAACCCCAAAGCTGCACCCAGTTCGGGGCTAGCAGACAGTCAGAATTAGTCACTTAGGTAACAGAGCCCATTCCTAGTCTGAGCCGCCCTCAGCACCAACCTTTTCCCATTTTTTGGTCCTTTTCTACTGAGGCTAGAGATGAACACAGTTCATCTGAAACCTTGCGATACCTGCTGCAAAAAGAACTATGGCTTGGAGGTTCTCAGTCCAGGAAGCCCTCTTGAGAGCTTGTTCATTCTCTGTATATTCCCTCTTGTCTTGGCTCAGCTAACTCTCCTCTATGCCAAAATATAACCAAGTTCTAACGTTGAAGGTAGTTTTACTAAAACAATGCTCTTATGATTGACAGTAAGCTTATAAAGAATCTATCTTGAGAAACTTTCTAATGTCCCACTTTCTTGTGATGTGGTTTAAGTTAAATTCGGTAGGAATAGGGAAGACACACTGCCATCAATGGGCAAAGATGGATGGGAAAATCTTGACTAGCATCAGGTGTCTTAGCTGAGAAGCAGAATCTCATTTAATTCAAATACCTTGAGATGCTTGTCATGGATGCCTCTATCATCTTTGAGAAAGAAATAGAACAAACTGTGAGTCTCCTAAAGGGGATAACCACTGGCATAAGTAGACAACTTCGCTTGTAAGTGTAAGGAGACTCTAGGGCTGAGGGTGGGTACCATGTTTTGAATACCCATTCTTTTGTTCTTGGTTTCTGTTATAGGGGATGGTACATAATAGTTGTTCAATAATTCTCACTGAATAAAATAAATAAATGAATGGTGACCAGGAAGGTGGTAAGTTTGATATATATGTATATATATGCATATATAGAATATATCTGCAATACATATTATATATGTATACACACAGGCACACACACATATGTTTCTGTCCTTCAGATATATATATATGTATATATATATATATATATATATATATTCTGAAATGTTCTGAAACTCAAGAATAAGGCATTTGTAAAGTCTGTTCCCTGGGAGATACAGAGAGAGATTCAATAATGTAATCAGGACTCCAGTTGCATAGGATTTTATAATAGACCAGATGTCAACCATTTGAATTGCATTTGGCAGTAGGCAGAGAAAAATGCTACATTTTTAAATAAACAACTTGGATCATGAACCAAATTTGCTTCTGAATATCACATGATAGAAGCTGCCAGATTTCCAGTCTGCATTAATAGGGCTAGAATTATTTTGTTGGAGCTGGGGAAATGAACTTTTGGGTTTGTAATTTGTAGTGTTTCTTCTGGATTTTGTGATTATTGGCACAGAAACTCAATAGAAAGCAAAGCAATAGCTTTTAGGAATTGCTCCCTATTTCTCACTACTTCCCCTGGTCTGTATCAGCATCCTTATTTTACTATTATTAGATTTCTGCAAGTAAGAAAGAGCAGAGGGCAAATGAACAGCTAATAGCAACGTCTAGGTCTAATGTGGGTCTATTTTTCTGGGTTGTAGCCTAATTCGTTGCACTGGTGATAACATTGCCAAATTCTTCATAATGTAAACAGTTCAACAAGTGGGCGACTTTGGGAGGAGCGCTCTGTCATTCCTGCCAACTTGCTTCAGCGCTGCCTCCTCCCACTTGACTCAAAAGAAAACAAACAAGCCTGGAACCTGCCTCAGTCACTGTAGGCCTGTGAAAGGTGAATGGTACTTTACTGAAGTGTGTGTGGTAACTGTTGGTCTAGGCCCTCATGGTTTAACCAGAAGTTACAACTTGGCAGCTGAGGTTGCATATGGTGCTGTGTTTTCTTTTTATAATTGGATGTGAATGACTGTATTGTGTATCTACTCATACAATGAGTATAAGGCTCCCTATTCACCTGACTCACACTTTTCCATTACCTGACTGGCTCCTGAAGGGCTTGGCCTTTCCAGACCAAACCACAGAAGGAAGAAATAACATCAAAACTAAGTTTATTTAGGTTAAGTATGGAGAGGCACAGAATTTGACAGATAGTTATGCATCACCCTAAGATAATTGGTCTTCTGCATTTGAATAGTTGTTTCAAGAATTAGATGGAAGCAATCTTAGCAGGACCTTCAGAACTTTGTTATCAATATCTGTCTACATAAAACCAAGATTTGAACTTGACTGGCACTCTGAGGAATTTCCTTGGACTAAGCTAAGACCTTATTTCTTCTTGACTATTTTTCTTAGAATGTCTGATTTGAGAAGAGTTTTGAGAATTTACTTAAACACTTCATGAGAAATGGATTCTTCTTCATGCTTCCATTTAAAATTTTCTAGCATTAGATGTTATTATTTATTAATTTCTTCCTAGATTTCCTTTGGAGGCATTTCTGGTGTTGGTTTTCTTTTTCTTGTATTGTTATATACCTGCACTTTATACTTCTATATTCATGAACTAATTTGCCTAATATTTGCTGAGCTGCTGATGTATGCTGGGGTCTTTTGGAACTGGGGAATACCAATCCTTGTTTAATTGGTGGCAGTTAACCTCAACTCAGGATCTCAGAGGCTGGGAGAGTGTTGTTGGGAGTCAGTGATTTAGGAGGTATGAATTCTAGCCATTATAATAGTGGAAAAATGTATCTAAGATAGATACCATAGACCTTTATGGTATATGAATTCTAGGGCTTTAAGTTAGAGGATAACTGATCTGCTTTACATCAACTGTCTTCTAAAGGTCCAGAGTGACTTAAACATGACTTAAGCATGATACACATATTTTATTTATTTTTGAAATTATAGGCTCACAGGAAGTTGCAAAGGTAATATACTGAGTTCTTGTGTTTAAGACACTCAGTTTCCCCATTGAATACAAGAACAAAACGAGGAAATTGCTGTCTATACAATGTGTATATATGGTCCTATGCCATTTTGTCACGTGTGTAGATCCAGTTAAAATTGCCAAAATCAAGACAGACTTGTTCTATTTACACAAAGGCTGCTCTTGGTAGGTGCTCTTTATCCACTAGTCCCAAACTCTGGCAATCGTTGATCTATTTTCTATTTTTCTAGGTTTGTCATTTTTGAGCCAGTTCTATCAATGGAAACAAACAAACAAACAAATATGTCCTTTTGGGCTTGGCTAGTATAATGGTCTTGAGATCCACCCAAGTTGTATGTATCAATAATTTATTCCTTCTCGTGGCTGAGTAGTATTCTACAGAGTGACTGCATCCCATTTGGTTGCTTACTTCAGATCAAGTTGCTATGGACAAAGACTGGGGGACACGTGTACTTCCAATTCTCTAGGATAAATGCAAATGCTAGATAATATGATTCAATGAATGCTTAGTCTTTATAAAAAAACAAACAAACATGTAAATGCTTCTCAGAGTGGCCATTTTACATTCCCAGTATGCATTTTTTTTAATTTAATAGAGTGACTTACTAAGAAACTGACTTTTGGTAAAGGTTTTTTAAATGAGAAAAGCCAATTTGTGAATCTATTTATAACCACTCTAACTGTAATACAGCTCCTTTGCAGGGCATTGTAATAATACAGAAAGGAATATAAGATACTAGTACATGACTTACGGCAGATCAGCAATACACTGCTATATTGAATGGATGGGAGCAAGAACAGGCCCATCAATCAACGGGCTTCCCTTTGTTGAGGCCACTTTATCAAGGCAGGCACATTTGTCCTGGCATTTCAGATAACCCTAAGGCACTTTGCTGCCAGAGGGTACTCATCCTCCAAGATACAGAAACTTTTAAAAGCATCAGCTTCTTGCTTTTGCCATAGTCTTCAGAGCAAGATCTTTTTAGTGTCAACTTATAAAAGAAGACTGGGCAAAGATATAAGGTCCCGGGGTGAATTTCAGAGACAGTACTCAAAGCTACAAAACAGTGGGAAGGAAGATATCCCTGGCCTTGGACTGAGTTCTGCTGCTTTATTTTTGTTAGCTCAGTCATTTGACTGGCTCATCATGCTTGGCTGCTCTCGGCCTCAGCTACCTTTTCTGCACAATGGGGACACTACTGTTCGCTTTATAGGGTGAATGGCATTAAGTACAACTGTTTACATAAATCAGTGGGCCTACAATATCAACACCCATGACCACTATTTGCTGCAGCTTATTACATTCAGTGCACTGTGCTCATTCTCTTTAGGTGCTTAAGGAATAGGACTAGGCTCCCCTCTCCTTCTAACTTTTCCTCGTCTTCCCTGTATCTCATCTCCTTTGAGTGACAAGTGTGACAATGGGTTTACAACTGCCTCCTTTCATCTAACAAATATTATGAAGCCATGCGCCAGGTCGGGTTCTAGGTCCTGAGGAAACCACCTCGAACTGGCCCCTGTCTTCTTAATGCTTATAGTCTAGAGGAAGGAGACTAAGAGGCCACCTGCCGGCAAATAGGTATTTCAGAGATTTGCTAAGTGGAGAAAGAGGAAGCGGGGAGGGCAGTAAGAGAAGCAGCAGCAGGAGGATAGAGAAGGGGAGGAAGAGGAAGAGGAAGAGAAGGAGGTTTAACGAGATTGTTGATATGAGGCCAGGAGACAATGAGGGGGGCTCTTTGTTTTTAACAATCAAGGAGGCAACCTCTAAGAATTAGGAAATAAGAGAAAAAATAGCAGCAGAAAGCAGCAGGGAAAGAGACACAGAGGCAGAATGTGTGCAATTCCCTCACCTATAGGATGTGGATAGGAATAGTTACCATTTACTATTATGCCGATTGATTAAATCAGATCGGCAACAATGGGTCCAGGGAAGCTTGGCTTGGAGTCCGGACTCAGGACTCCTTGGATTCTTTCCCATCGGCAACATTTAGCTGTGGGACAAGTTTTTAACCTGTCTCTGCCTCCAAATTGCTTATTACCGATAAGAGCATAATAACAGGATGTCCTTCGGATGGCCATTGTGAAAATTAGATAATGTAAGTCATGTAAGTGCTCCAAACTGTGACTAGCGTTTGACCACACCACCTTAGGATGCCTGTCAATGAGAAGCACTGTGTGCACGCCTGACTATCACGAAGCAAAATGATGCCCGCGAAGTGCTATAATATCCTTAAAATGAATTATTTTAAACTTTACCGAATCCTATCCTTACTGATTTTTGTTTGCTGGAAACAGTTACCACTTTAGCACGTTAATATTTTAGAATTAAAATGACAGAAGCCCAAGCTTTTAGGTCCACAGAAGTGAAGCAGATCACAGAAATGAATGCAGGAAGCAGACTGTGGGAAAATCAGAGTGCACCGTCTGATCTGTCTAGACAGGCAGCTGCGCCTTAGCCACAGCGGACTGTATCAATACTAGCACCGTCAAAGGCAAATTCTCCAAGGGCGGCTAAGAATCTGGAATTTTTAGATAAAGTTTCAGGTGATGTACATGTTGGCATTTAAACCACAGAGTTCAAAACACCTTGCTTCCCCAGGCGATAAGTTTTAGGGAGGTGAACCCATCCCTGGGCCACCTGTTTAGAGATGCTGACCTAGAGGACAACAGATCAGTTGGTGAGATCATTCAGAAATGGGGTTCATGAATGGCCAATGTAAATGGGAGGTTGGTTTAAGCATCAGAAGCCCTGGAGCAGACAGGATCAGGAAAATTGTACTCAGAAGCTGCTCCAGGGTAGGAGGACGTTTAAAAGATGGTGGCATGTGACCCAAGGTGACCTAGGTGTATGTGATAACCTCATCTGAGGCTGGCCCCAATACCACACATGTCTGCACTTTGAATATACAGGTTGTTTTTACTTCAGCAATCAGGATACACAGAGGCTGCATTGTTAAGTCCCACAGCTTCCTGGATCCCGGATTGCACCTGCTGTACATAGCTACGCATCATCCACAGTTAGGCAACTGCTTGCTTTTGTCTCGAGGCTCTTGTGAGCCTGTTCGCAGTCTGAAAGCAGGAAGACTTCCCTACGGTTAGATAATGGAAGCCCATAGATAAGCCGAATGGGAGAACAGGTGTGTAGACAATGCTGCGGTTCATTAATGGATGGCTTCCATTATCACTCAGCCATTAGCTTATAGTTTTCATAACTCAACAAGGCCCAATTAAGGCTTCATGATTTTTGCATAACGATCATCCATCTATTGGTGGAAAAAAAAGCAAAGTAAAATAAAGAGGAAGAAGATTCTTTGATGTTTATTGCTTAAATTGAAAATAAGAATCAAACATCAAATATAATTTAAAACTTACAGGACAATGTCAGTTGGTGAATGATTCTTTTTGTTTTTTGAAAGTTTTTATTATTATATATTACGTGTATGTTATGCCCAGATTGCAGGGACCCCCAAAAGACGACCACGGAGACCGAATCCCACATATAAAAGCAAAGAGCCTTTATTTCAAGCTCTGGAGCTTGGTCCCTCTGTCTGTCCAACACAGCAGTGAGAGCAGAGAGCCCTGAGCTCAGGTCAGACAGAGTTTTTATCAAAGCAGAGGTTGGGGTGAGGGGATTTCCAGGGTCCAGAACCCTGATTGGCTGATAGTTGTCTAGAGGTATCTGTAAAACAAAAAATAGGTGTGTGCTAGACCCAAGAATATCTGGCCACCTTATCTAATGGTTGGAATGTTTGGGACGTCAGGTACTTCCTCACCCCTGGGTAGGTCCCTGGGTGGTATCAGCTTAAGGCTTTTCCTGGATCTGGGTGCTGCCTGCCAGTAAGTTGTCACAGAAGCTGTGTCTAGGCCCCTAAGCCTCTCATGGCTGCTGTGTGGTCAAGCTGTTTTGGGCCCCTTCACAGTGTATATACTAATTGGTTTTATTTTTTTTAAAGATTCATTTTTATTTGTTATGTGCATGGGTGCTTTGCCTGCATATATGTTTGTGTTAGTGTGTCAGATTCCCTGGAACTGGAGTTACAAACAGTTGTGAACTGCCATGTGGATGCTAGGAATTGAACTCAGGTCCTCTGGAAGAGCAGCCAGTGCTCTTAACCCCTGAGCCATCTCTCCAGCCCCAATAATTGGTTTTATTATGACATCTTTATACATGCACGTAGTGCATTTTGATCATGTGCACCCCCCAATACCCTCCCTTGGTCACCTTCCACTCTCATGGATCTTCTTCCTTTCTTAGTCCCCATGTACTTCCCTGTCCTGTGTGTGACCCCCTGAGTTTAGTCCTGAGTGTGACCCCATGAGTTTAATTAGAGTTGCTTATAGGATCATAGGGGAGAGGTTATTTACAGGAGTACGGAGTAGTGCACTGAAGAAAGGGTCGCTCTGTCCCTCTCAGCAACCATTAATGGCCTACAAGTCCTCAGGGATGGCGGGAGCCTTGTGAGCCCTTTGTCTCCATAATATAATGTTGATGGGTACGATCTTGTACAGGTCTTGTTCAGATAATCGTGAGTGCTGAGAGTTCAAGGGTGCAAGGACCATGTCCTTCTTGGAAGATGGATTTTGACAACACTTCTCCTCCTCCAGCTTATACATTCCTTCTGCACCCTCTTTCATGACGTTCACTGGGCCTTTGAGGGGTGATGTAGACATCTCCTTCAGGGATGACCAGATAAATGGCTCCTAGCAAGGTATCATTTCGCCCGGCTGAAGGATATTTAGTAGTGTTTGGAGACACTTGTGGTTTTTAACAACCCAGGGGAGGAGTTTGTTATTGACATGCAAGTGCAGAGACCAGGGATGTTTCAGAACATCCTCTAACGCATAGGACAGCTACCACAGCAAAGAATTATCAGGTTCAATGTGTCAGTGGTGACAAGGCTAAGAAAACTGCTGTGATTTTAAAGGGAAAAATTCACATGAGTGCCATTATGAGAAGGTAACTTTAGAAATGAAATTAGAAGCATAAATTAAAGGCTGCCACAGAAAGCACTGAGTTACAGGTGTACATTACATGGCAGTGACAAATATCCATGCCTTCACGAAATCTTAGCTTGATCACTCGAGCCAATTATATACCCAGGGGGCCATCCACCTCTACTTATGACCAAAAACCAATTTCACATAAAAAAAAAAAGATGCTTAAAGCTGCACATGGAAGACCGTCAAAGATGGATGTGCTGATACACAGACTAATAATCATACACAATTCCATCTAAGTGTCACTTGAAGGGAACAACCGAGGGACTGCAATCCTGCCAGGGGGACGTACCCACGGTGTCCCCTCCAGCAGCTGGTCGCAGGGTTTGTCCTCTTGGTCATTTGCTTTGTTAACAGATGTTCTAAGTATAAAGACCATCACAAGGCAAGTAAATAGAGGCCGAGGAACTTGTGTAGAGTGTGCCACAGACTTACCGTCAGGGACACTATTTGCTAGGAGGTACCCCTGGAACTGAAGATTTGCATCATTGTTCTGAAGGAAAGGTGTGAGCCTGAAATGTAGACCAAACTGTTGAAGACAAAGAGTGCTATAAAGTGACTAGTTGCCTTGGGATATTGAGATGAAATATTCTACAGAATATTTCATGAAATGTTCTACAGAATGGAGGTACATTTGGTGCAATAGAATTTTTTTCTTTTTCTTCAAGGACAGTTTTGATTTTTGAAGTGTCTTTAAAAAATTAAAAAAAGAAATAGGCTCCAGGTGGTGGTAGTGCACACCTTTAATTTCAGCACTTGGAAGGCAGAGGTAGGCGGATCTCTGTGAGTTCGAGGCCAGCCTGGACTACAGAATGAGTTCCAGGAAAGGTGCCAAAGCTACACAGAGAAACCCTGTCTTGAAAAACAAAAATAAAAACACAAACAAACAAAAAGAAATAGGCATTTTAATTTTACTGCAAGAGGTCAGGGGTGGGATATAACTTTTGAATGAAATTCATATATGACTAATAATAAACTAGGTAGACTTTCTTCCTTGTCTATTAACCACATTGTCTATTAACCATAGAAGTATTATGAACCCATGGAAATCACATCATCTAGAAAAACGCAACACACACTGGACTCTTTAAGTGAGATATTTCACTATTAAGCTTAATTGATGTACACATCTTTTCAAGCCAAAGTACCTCCCTCATAATGCCTGTTATTTATCCTCTTTCTCATCTCTGACCTCAAGAACAGGAAGGATTCATATGTATGGAGTATTGACCAGATACTGTAAATGCTTCTCATAGAGCTATTTATATAAACCCTACCCATGAGGCATATCATCCAGCTTCTAAGGTAAAAGTGAGGCTCAGTGGGGTCAGATAATTTGTTTAAAGTAATTCAGCTCATAAGTGGTGTTGGTGGGGTACTGAAATTTCAGTTTAGGTTATTTAGTCCTGGAATATGAATTTATACATACTCAATAGTGCCTCCTGCAGTCTGGTCTGAAATCAACGTTCAGAATTTTTCAAGCCACCTGAGACAGTTTTGCCAGGTTGGGGGGGGGGTTTGGTGGGGGAGAGTACTGAAACAATTGATTCTTCATTTTTCCTGAGATTCATTTGAATTCTCTTAACTCTCCTTGAAAAACAAAAAGGATAATAAACACTTTAAATGTATAAGGCGTGGACATCTTAAGCAATTTTTGCAGTTTGATGAATTAGCAGCTGGCAGGCAAACAGACTGTGGCAGAGAAAAGTGGCTTTTGTTCTGGTTAAACCTACCTCAAAGTGACAAAGGGTCAGTTAATACCTCTGAGCCTCAGAGCCATCATTTGTAAAGTGAGTGGACACGCTGGTTAGTCACGGCAAGGGTTAAATGATAGCCGATAAAGCATCAGGCAGGCCCGACACATGGGAAGTGCTCAGCAGACATGTGTGTTTACATACATGGGGAGGCTGGTGCAATTCTAGATTGGGGATGTATTAGCAACTGAACCTCAGGTGAGCGTTTTAAAAACTTGGAGGTTCAATTCTGTCTTTGCCAAGGAGAATTAAGTCGGTTGGAAAATGATTTGAGGACTTTGACTCATGAAGAACAGGCATTACATATTGTATGTGTTCACAGCAGGTGGCTAGCCATCATTTACTAGGTGGCACGTTGCTTGCTACTAATGATTTGATTTTTTTTTTTTTTACATGCTTTAAAACCTAAGTGTGTAAAAACAGAACCAAGTAAAATCCAGGAAGAGGAGGCTAGGGATGGGACATCTAATGAGTTACCATGTCTGGACAGAACACGAAGAAATGAAGTCCTGTGAGGAAGGTGGCATGGTTCAGCATACACATAGACGGAATTTCAGTGAATCAACATTGTATCGATGAAGGAATGAAAACGGAAAAGGATGGTGTGAGAAGTGAAAACTGGGTTGTTGGTGTGCCACAGGGAACTTGGAGCTATACAGACCGCTTTCCTTTTTGTTCACAGGGAACTTGGGAGCTATACAGACCGTTTTCCTTTTTGTGTGGTCTTCACAGGCAATGGTGACCTAGTTTGAGACTGGATGAGCATGCCGGCTCTTGTCCATAGACCCAGAACCTATTAAAATTAGGAAGGCTCGCCCTCTAGAGGTCACGTTAAAAGGATAGTTGTGAATCCTGCCTGATGTCTGCTGGTGAGAATGGCCCCCTTCATGAGGACTTTGCAGATGAAAGAAACTGCTAATTTGAAAGGCCATGAATCTAAGGTTTGCAAAGGCTTTACCATGTGGGGCTAATTAGTACAATTTAGGTAATTAGACAATCCAGTTTACCTCCCTTCTGAGGCTTTCTCATCATACTAATTGAATAAAGCAGCGAATCTTTAATGACAAATCCCTTTCATAAGCAGGAAATTAAAAATCAGTCAACAAAAGAAACAACAGTTAATTAGCAAGAGGTGGCACATTTCTTGGACTCTGTCATGGCTACACTAACATTGTCTTTATAATTTGGTTACGTTGTCAAGACTAGAATGTATCGAAATATCAAGGCCACTAAATTTTCCTTAGATTTCATCTTATTCTGTCTGTTTAGGAAAGTCCTAGTATTAACAAACTGTATGATTAAAGATGTGAAAGATGGAGGGATTTAGCCAGAGAATAGAAGAAATCTTTTTGAAGATACAATGTAGGTGGTAATTAATGAACATTTGTGAAAGCCTAAATGGGGTAACAACAACATCCAAATTTAAACAGAATGTCTTCGCTCAAAATAGACTTCATTATGAAACTCACACACACTGAAGATACATGCCCACTTTGACCAGACAGACTCTAGTGTATTCATTTCAGCATGGATGACATCAGCTCCAGACCCTCACTTTTGGAGTCATATGATTTATGTCTGTAGTAGCAAGCATGTGGTGTGCAAATATTGCTGTTACTCCATCTCCATAGCTAGGCAAAGCCCTGATCATTTGGTAATGGGTACGAGGTGGAACTCTGTAGGCAATCACACCCAGTTTTTGTTACTTACTATTAGCATGAAGAAAACTGCATTCAAGAGGAGAGAAAAAAAACCTATTTTTTTCATGATGCCATACTTCTTAATGTTTCTTTAGTTTCTCACGCAAAGTGAGCTGCAAATGGATTGCTGATTGAGTCTTGGCTGGCAATTCTCCCCAGACCATAAATTCTAAGAGTCAGGTACAGAGTCAGTAAAGTAAAAACCAGAGAGCCTAAAGGCAGGATCTGAAATTGACTTGTAAGATGAAGCACTTAGATACAGATGTACATGGCCAGGAGAAAAAGCATCTTTTTTGACAAAGCACAAAAACATTGGGCCACTGACTTGACCTTAACAAGATGCATGGAAAGTCTCATCAAGGATTCAATACTGAGAAGACTCTTTTGGGGACTAGATATCACTGCAACTTAAATAACATGCCACAAGTATTACCTACTTTGTATTCCCCAGAGGTTGTATTAATAAAGAAAAGTGTCACTCAAAAATGACCCAAGGCTGTCTCTGTTTACCTAAAGGATATTGGATAAAATGAATACTAATGTGAATTGATAAACATTTTTTATGTGTATTGTGCTCTCTCTGTCTGTCTGTCCCTCTCTGTCTGTCTCTCTTTCTGTGTTGTATTGTGTATAGTATATGTACTTGTTAGTGTAGGAGTATGTTCATTTGTGCAGAGGCCAGGGGTCAACACAGGGGCTGTATCTTCTTCCTTCCTTCCTTCCTTCCTTCCTTCCTTCCTTCCTTCCTTCCTTCCTTCCTTCCTTCCTTCCTTCTGGTTTTGGTTTTTTTTTTTTTTTTGAGACAAGGGGTCTTTGAACCTGAAGCTGATTTCAGTTCAGCTAGGGTGGGTTGCTAATGAGATTCAGAGATCTGCCTTACTTCACACCTGCAGTTTTTACTTTTTTACATGGGTGCTGGGGATCCGAACTCAGATTCTCATGTTCGTGTGGCAGGCGCTTTACCAACTGAGCCACCTCCCTGCACCCTGTAAATATTATCTCTTGGTAATGAAGACGTTTAGTAGTTAACAAGCATTTAAACTGACATAAAGACTAGTCTGTTGTGTTTGACATTGTCCACTATTTTATACAGAAAGGACAGTTGTTACAGACTCAGTTAATGAGGCTGTGAAAGGCCTGGGACACATTTTGTGATAAATAAATAATGAAACACAGACAGCCCTTTGTGCACCATGCTGCACCTTGTTCCCTACTTCCAACAAACTCAACTAATCTAGATAGCATATGTGAAACTGATTGCCCCAATAACCAATGGGGCTCGAGGTACAATGAATGATGCCGTAAGTGTTCACCACAGGTACAGCAACAGCCACGCATATTCTTATGGCCAACGCACATGACACCTTGTCATAACGTTTATCATAGTGGGACAGTGTCTGCATCAGTCCAGGATGTGTTTGTTGCAAGACCTTTGCTCACAGGCAAAGCTTAAGTTGGATGGAGTTTGAATTCCTTGGCACTCCCCTGGAGCCCAGTGACCGACTGACTTCATTTCCTCCTGATGTTTGCATTCTGATGAGATTTGGATGGCAAATCACTTTCTTATGGTTATGGTTGGGGGACTTTTATGAGGGCAGCCAGATAGCTTTGAGTTTAAGGAGCATATTACAGTGTAGCTTGAGGAACGAAAGCAGGCCCCTCAAGGATGGATTCATTAATTCAACACCATTCTCAGAACAGCTCAAGTCCTTTGGGGCAAGTAACTCTGAGCCACACCAAGACAACACACGTCAACTTGGTGATATTTGTTCTGCCTTGCAACTAACTGCCTGTATATATATACATAATACCAAAATAAAACAATATATGTAGCATAATTTTATATTAAATTACATTTCTAATGTTACATATTATAGATAATACACATATTACAAATAAAAATGTGTATTATAAATAATTATTATAAATAACACAATCAAGTATATTTATAGACTATAAGGCTTATAAATATATTTTTGATTATACTCTGAAATATTTTTACAAAACTACAAATAGACTTAATATACAACCGTATTAAAGTGTGTGATTTGACCTTTAGCACAATGAAAAGGTGAAAAAAAAATTTCAAACTTTTCCTGAGTGCTGCAGAGCCTGTTGGTGTTGGTTTGGTTCTGATGGAGTAGAAGGGTTACAGAAGAGTTAATGAGAGCTAAAGAGAATAGTAAAGCCTGGAAACCATAACTTTGAAACTCAAGAGGACAGGTATGCGTGATTTCTATGGGGCTGTCCTTTTATTAACTTTTGGTTCCAATAAAGAAGAAATGTCCACCTTTTATTCTGAGACATTGTGACAATAGATTTATGGACTAAGACTATGATCTTGATAGAAAGCAATGGGGATGAAGAGAAAAACAGTGTTGACAGCTCAGGGAGGACCTAGCCCTCCCAGGGTTCCTTGGCTAGACGTTAAGTGTAATTAGAAAAATTTGCTGAGGGGTTGGGGATTTAGCTCAGTGGTAGAGCGCTTGCCAAGCAAGCGCAAGGCCCTGGGTTCGGTCCTCAGTTCTGGGAAAAAAAGGAAAAAAAAAAAAAAAGAAAGAAAAATTTGCTGAAAAAATTGTCAGGTGCCCATTTAATCTTAGCTGTAGCACATCTAAAACCCTTTTTCCCTTTGAAAGACGGAAGATTTCAATTGCCGGCAGTTTAGCCTCTTGATTGACAGCTGTCACTCTTCTCCTCTTCAGGGACACCATAGCAGCTGCCCCTTAGCAATGATTACCGTAAGGCAAGTGGAGGCCAGGTGGAGTGCTGCTGCCCTCTCCTTCAGGTACTGAGTCCAGGAGGACTGTGAGCAGTACTGCTTCAGCTCCTGAAAACTGGGCAGAGCTCCAAAGCCTCCATTTTCATGGGGACAGTGCTGATGTCAGTCAAACAACTGTCTTCCTTCCTTCCTTCCTTCCTTCCTTCCTTCCTTCCTTCCTTCCTTCCTTCCTTCCTTCCTTCCTTCCTTCCTTTTCTTTCCTTCCTTCCTTCTTTCTTTCCTTCCTCCCTTCTTCCTTCTTTCTTTCCTTCTTTCTTTCCTTCTTTCTTCCTCCCTCCCTCCCTCCCTCTCTCCCTCCCTCCCTCCCTTCCTTTCTTTCTTCATTTGTTTATTTCTTGGCAGCAACAACTTACTTTGAACACCCCACAGCTGCTCAGGAAAACTTCAAACCACAGACACTAGAGAAGACTTCAGGAAATCTCTGTGGCAGTCACAGCCACCAGGACAACCAAGGTTTTGTTTGCTTGAGAGCGTCGACTTTGGTCCCACCTACTTCATTTACCTTGCATGAGGAAAGATTTTATTTGGGTCACAGCCCATAGCAGCTTGAGATGACCCCTGGATAACTCTACCTGCAGCCACTCTGGATGAGCCTGGATCTCATCAGAGCAGCCTCCACTTCAGTTGGAAGGAGCACTTCCATGACCTGTAATGGCTCCTGTGTATAGGTGACTGGCTGGCTATATGATCAGCAGCAGTCTCTTTCTCCTTGAGTTATTTTGGGAAATTTCCTCCCTGAGTTCTACCTGGTTGTCTCTGACCCCACAGCATGTTGCAACATTAGGTCCCAATAAAGTGTCTTAGGAATGTTTTTATTGCCCATTTCTGATCTTTGTTTAATAAAGACCAGTGGGTGATTTTCCTGGCTGCCAGCCCCAGGCACTCCCAGCAGCAAAATCTAGAGGGGGACTGAACGTGAGAGTCCAGCTCCCACCTTTTGAGAAGAGAGGAATGAGGAAATATCAGATAGAAAGAGAGACCTAGCCAACGAGAAGAAAGAAACACAGGATAGCTTCGGGAGGGCCTGGGTCAATACCCAACAGCCTTGTCCTTTATTGAAAAGGGCTTCTTATAATATGCCAAGGGGAGAGGCAAAAGACCTCCCCCTTGCAAGATCAAAGCATACTGCATACCATACAGCCATGTGTAGACCCTTTCAAACACATGTAAACATGCCTGTGGCCAAATCATCCATTATGCAGCCCTGCTGGGTAAAGCAAGCTCAGATTCTCAGACCCTGAGTAATTTTTCACTAGGAAGTCTCTGTGGGCTCCCACAACTGAAGAGCTCTAGAGAGCTTCAGGAAGCAGAGGTTGTAGAGACTATGAGGGACTAAAGAACTGCAAAGAGGGCCAAGATTTCAGAGGTAGCACAAACTCTAGCTGCTAGAAGAGTTGCATAGACCTACCGAGTCACCCAGGGTGGCTGAGAGGATCTGACCCCCAGAGCTTGGAGCTGTGACTCTAGCTGCAGGGTACTGAGCCACTCAAGATCTGGACTCTAGACTCTAGAGCAGTGGTTCCCAACCTTCCTAATGCTGCAACCCTTTAATACAGTTCATTTAATACAGTTGGCGACCCCCAACCATAAAATTGTTTTGTTGCTACTTCAAAACTGTAATTTTGCTACTGTTACGAATTGTGTTGTAGATAGCTGACATGCAGGATATCTGATATGCAACCCCTGTGAAAGGGTCGCTTGACCCTCAAAGGGATCAAGATTCACAGGTTGAGAACTGCTGCTTTGAGCAGTAAGTCTCCGGCATTCAGAGCCTAGAGCCATGAGCCTCTGGTTCTCAGCGTTTGTTGCTATAAGCTGGTAGCTTTGGAAGCCCAGCTTGCAAGCCCTGGCGCTCAAAAGCCCAATAGCCTAAGAGGCTATTCTTTTCCTAGTTATGATTTCCATCTCAGTGGAGGTTTGCAACTCTCATTTGACATTTGCTCCCCACTCCTGCAAATGTCTTCACTTTTTCAGGAAACGGAGATTGGCAGTGTGTACTTGAATCCCATTATTTCAACCAGACTTACCCAAAGAAAGAAAGCTTTTCAAAAGAATTACCTGAATCGCTCTGTTGGTCTCCTTATTCCACCTTGTGCTTTTTCTGCTCTTCTTGCTGTAGAGTCTAGTGCTTGAAAGATGGATCTTACGCATAAAGGTTGAGTTCTTCTGCAAGAGAGAAGAAACTGACCATTGCCTTAGGAAAGTATGTGAGTATACATAAATCTACATTTTTTTTTATCATACCTTCAGGTCACGGTCAAGGATGACAAGATTTAAAATATGCTCATAGTTTTTGGTACATGGTAAATGTACAACGTTCTGTGATGATCTAAACACACCTGTTCTCATATGTACAAAATATTGAAGGCTGAGGTAGAATATGGCATAAAAATGTTCTCCATTTATAATTTAGGTGGGAACCATCTAAGACTCCCCCGCCCAGAGAATTTTGTGACTTGTAGACAAGGCCCTGGAATAACTTTGGGAGCTTTTCAATGTTCCTGACCTCAGTAGCCAGAAGAGGCAGCGATGGAAGTATCAGGATTTTTGTTGTAATGCTTCTATTGAATTTCTGAAGCCCAGCCGACGATGAACATTCCAATAAGTTTAGAATATTGACTTTTCTTGTAGTATTGCTGAAGAGTAGGCATTAAATTGATTGTAGAAAATTAAGAACAATGTTTGATCAATGCAAATGCTATTCTGTCTCCTCATTGCTTCAAGTATGACTTTAAGAACCGCCTCCCCTAAAGCTATTGGTGGTAGAAAAGTCTGGTGGGTGCAAAAGATAACATTTGGATATGCCCAGATGGTAGTGGATCCTTTTTATTCCCCCATTTTATTTTATTTTATTTTATTTTATAATTTAATTTAATTTTACATATCAGCCACGGATTCCCTTGTTCTCCCCCCCCACCCCTGTCTTCCCCTCAGCCCACCCCCCATTTCCATTTCCTCCAGGGCAAAGACTCCCCTGAGGATTGAGTTCAGCTTGGTAGATTCAGTCCAGGCAGGTCCAGTCCCCTCCTCCCAGGCTGAGCCAAGTATCCCTGTATAAGCCCCAGGTGGTAGTGGATCCTTTTGTACTATACTATTTCTGAAACTTTTCTTCCCTATGTGTACTTTTGTGTCCAGCAGCTTTGGTGTGCAGAACCACCACCCTAGAGGTACTGGAGAACTTTGCCTGTTTATAGAACTCATGATCCTTGTGGACTATCATAAAAAGAGGGAAGAATCTGAAAAACCAAATCACCTTGACTCCAACAGGAGCTATGTGACTGTAACCTACACTCCAGAGTGTCTCAGTAGGATCAGGCTGTAATTACAGCCCTACCCCACAGGTGTCTGCCTGGAATTACGCCTTGCTTGCTTTCCTTCCATAGTTCTTCTTTTTTCTCTAATCATTTTCCTTTCTATCTAAGTAAATTCCTGTACATGAAGTCCTCCTATCTTGAGGTCATCTTCTAGGGGACCAGATCTGAGACAGTAAAGGCAGAAAGGAAAGGAGATGAGCTGATTTGTAAAATCACATGGTTTCTCCCAGCACGCTTACTCTTTTAGACCTTCACTGATATTTTATAAAGTCACTGTACAATCATAGCAGTGGGGACACGGTGGTTGGTTTTTTTTTTTTTTTTTTTTTGGTTTTTTGAGACAGGGTTTCTCTGTGTAGCTTTGCGCCTTTCCTGGAACTCACTTGGTAGTCCAAGCTGGCTTCGAGCTCACAGAGATCTGCCTGGCTCTGCCTTCCAAGTGCTGGGATTAAAGGCGTGCACCACCGCCACCCGGCCTCTTGCCAGCTTTTTTTGACTTTAAATTATCCCATCTGCCTTTTGCCTCTGGGCTTTTTCCTTTTCTTACTTCTGTATATCTTACTTTTGCTCTTACTCCATGGCTAGCTGTGTGGCTGGGTGGCTGGGTAGCCCCCAGCATCCTCTTCTCCTTGTTCTCTTGCTCTTTCTTCTTTTTCCCCCTCCCAGATTTCTCCTTTTATTTTCTCTGCCTTCCAGCCCCACCTATCCTTTCTCCTGCCTTGCTATTGGCTGTTCAGCTCTTTATTAGACCTGAATTAGACAGGTGTTTTAGACAGGCAAAGTAACACAGCTTCACAGTGTTAAACAAATGCAACATAAAAGAATGCAACACATCTTTGCATCATTAAACAAATGTTCCACAGCATAAACAAATGTAACACATCTTAAAATAACATTCTATGACAGGACACAGTCAAAAGGATATTATAATTCAGTATCTCTGCCTCTTATCTGATTGTCCTTGTTAATATCTTACTGATAATCAGTAAAATTATTAGTTAATATAGTTAATGAGGTGATTATACTTTATTTACAAATGGAAAATTAGTCAACCAAAATTAGGAAAAGCAAAATATACATTGAAATGAAAACGTCTGTCTACAATACATATATGTTTATATGTATGCTGCAGTTATGTTCACATATTAATGTTAGCATCCATTAAATTATTCCAGGCCACAGACTATTGCCCACAAATATCTGAGAAACAGTAGTGTTTCAGGACCAGTTGAATCTAGGGATCCAACATCATTTTTAGTTCTTGGTTCTATTTTTCTTTTTCTTTTTTTCTTTCTTTTTTTTTGTTTTGTTTTTCAAGACAGGGTTTCTCTGTAGCTTTGGAGCCTATCCTGGACTAGCTCTGTAGATCAGGCTGGCCTCGAACTCACAGAGATCCACCTGCCTCTGTCTCCCGAGTGCTGGGATTACAGGCGTGCACCACCACCGCCCGGCTGGTTCTATTTTTCTTTATGTTGGATTCTCAGGATTCTCTCTGTGGTAACAATGACAGCACACTGCTAGCATCATAGTTTCTAGAAAATATTTCTTCTTTCTCAGCAGTTCTAACACAAGGATTACAGACAATTCTCTTTGAAACTTCTTGACTTCCAGAATTAATAATTGAATCAATAATTGTGGTCAGGGATCAGCCTATCTAGTCACATGACCTAGATCATGGAAGAGGTAGTTCCATGAAAATAGACAAGGTGATGATGGGGTACATAATGGGCGGGGTCCTTGAAATCTACTAGGATTTGCAATGGGGAACAAAAAACATATCTTACTAAACAGAACCAAATTTAATCCCTTAATTGAACTGTAAAAAATTATAAAGGAGTTGGGTAGTGATGGCATACGCCTTTAATCCCAGCACTTGGGAGTCAAAGGCAGGTGGATCTTTGTGAGTTTAAGGCCAGTCTGGTCTACAGAGTGAATTCCAGGACATTTAGGGCTACACAGTGAAACCCTGTCTCGGAAAAAAACCAAGCAAACAAAAATTATAAAGGAGCAAAGGTAGGCTAACATCCTAAATTATCTTATCAGGTTGTTTGGCTAAGGGACTATGTAGGAAGATATTAATAGAATGCAAATAATTGCTAGTTTCCTTTATTTTACCAATATAGATGCCAATACAGCATAACAAGAGTTTGGTGAGTACATATACTTAGACCATGTGCCAATGACCTTAGCTGGAATCTATATATAACTTGATGGAAACTTTAAACACATTTCATTTAGTTATGATTCTCCAGCGAAACAGATCTAGTAAGAGAGACATGAGCTGGGAGGTGATGGTGCACGCTTTTAATCCCAGCACTCAGGAGGCAGAGCCAGGCGGATCTCTGTGAGTTCGAGGCCAGCCTGGTCTACAGAGTGAGTTCTGGGACAGGCTCCAAAACGACACAGAGAAACCCTGTCTTGAAAAAAAAAAAAAAAGAAAGAAAGAAAAAAGAAAATTTATTATGAGGAATTGGATAATGCAGTTATGGTGGTAAAGTCACATGGTCTACTGTCTGAGAAGTTCAGGCCCAGGAAGGCAGGCAGAGCAATTCAGTCAGAAGGCCTGAAAATCAAGGGCACCGGTTGTAGCTGCCAACAGGAAACCTGGAGAGGATGAGATGAGATGTCCAAGCTCAAGCAATGAGGAGGAAAAATGAGCAACTTTCTCCTCTACCTCCACCTTCTGTTCTCTTTAGGCTCTCAATGCTCAGTGGATTAGATGATGCCCATCCACGATGGGGGTGCAAGTCACTTTACTGGGTCCACTGACTCAAATGCAAATCTCCTCCAGAAATACTCTTACGAATACAACCAGAAATAATTTTAGTTTTAAAATTTTTTTAAACCCTGGGGATTTACCCAATGGTCTCTGGTTTGCTAAGCAAGCATTCTACCATCAAGCTACAGCCCCAGCTCAGAAATAGTTTTTTTTTTTTTTAAATGTGGGCACCAAGTTAGTTAAGTTCACATACAAAACAAGCTATTATACCTGCTCCTATCTAACTGATCAGACTGGCAAGAAATTATGTATTTTGAGAGTTTTCAGGCTTGCAAAAAGCTACTAGAGGGTGAAAGGCAAAGCCAGTACCCTACCTATCTGTTTCTATGCAAAGTAGATAATTGGCTGGGGGATAATGAGAGATAGTTATTCTGAGAATTGCTCTTATGCATTCAACTTACTTTTTAATGGCGAATCTTCACTTTGCAAGAAATAAGGAGTGCCACATTATGGGAGGACATGGGGAATTTAATTATTAAGTTAAACAATAAACTCTTTAAATTACCTTAATTTCCAAAGGATTCAACAATCCTATTAGTTGAATTATAAATAAGTAAATAAAACCTGAAAAACAATTGGAAAACCATTATACAACAGGAAAAAGATTAGAAAAGACTTAGCACCCTGGGGCCTAAGCAATATAATTAAAAGCAGCATTAAAAAAATAACTTGCCCTATAAAGCAAGAAGAGCATCAAGGCTGATGCTGTTTTCCAGAAGCTTCCGGACCCATTGTGCATCGGCAGGGTATGCATAATATTTGGTAAAACATGTATGTTGTTATTTTGTAGGGGAGATGAAATAATATCATAATAATTGGGTATCATTTATTAACATTCTCTCTCCTCTCATTTTCCCTCTTGTCTTATCCACACGCACTCCCACCCTGTCCGTCTGTCTGTATCTGTCTCTCTCTCTTCCCCTTTTCCTCCCCTCCAGTCAGGGCCTCACTGTGTAGCCCTGGCTTTTACCTAGAAGTCTCCCTGTAGACCAGGCTGGCCTCCAACTCACAGAGATCTGCCTGCCTCTGTCTCTCCTTAGTGCTGGGATTAAAGATGTGCACTACAATTCCCTGTCCAAGATTTTGTCATTTCTAGTGCCCAGGCCCTCACACATGCCAGACAAGTACTCTACTCCCACGGAGCTGCATTTGCAGCTCTGAATATGGCTTATAAATGCCAGACACGTGGCTAAATAAGTTATACATTATTTCCTTAAAGTTTGAGTGTTGCTTTGAAAAGGTGGGTCCTTGCTATGAGTTGAACTGTGTTCCTCCAAAATTCATATGTCTTGATCTACTATCCAGGACTTTCAAATATTCCCTTATTTGAAAGAGAGATTGCTGCAAGTTCAATTAATTCTGATGAAATCTTAAAGTAGGATGGTTCTGTATGTGGATACAATTGTTGCCCACTAAGAGAAGAAATTTGGATGCAGCCACCTAGGGGAATACTATGTGAAGGGGAAGACTGAGATTCATACGCCAAGCAATGTTAAAGATGGCTAGCAAATCCCAGAATCTGGGAGGGAGACCTGCAACAGACTTTCCTCGGTAGCCTTAAGAAGGGATCCACTCTGCCGACTCCTTGATCTCAAATGTACAAGGTCCTCAATGATGATAATACATTTCTGTTGTTTCAGGAGGGTCACTGAGTGATGGCAGCCAGAGCATATCAGTAAGGTACTATCATGAGTCCCATCTCAGAGTTATTGATTCTAAGCTTAGAGATAAACTTTTCCAGAATCAAACAGTAACCAAGGGTTTCTGTACACACCGTGTTTTAAAATTCATTATTTCCCAATACCCAGTTCAAGGATCACTCATGTAAGAATCGCTGGGAATTGTTGTTAAAGGTGAAAATGCAGGGACTCACTCCAGATGTACTGAACACATAACTGAGGAAAACATGGAAGAAAGAAAAACTTGAAATAAATACTCTTATTACTTACTTTGTACAGAATTATCGGCTGCCTCAGCTGTCTCATTATGATCTCTTGAAATTGGGATGATTCATAAGCTAGAAGCTGGCCAAGTTCTTAATCTGGACTTCTATGTCTGTTTTTACTTTCATAAAGTGGTGACATTCAGACAGACCTCATTGTACCTCCAAGGATCAAATCAAATACCTTAAAACTGAAGTTAAAGTTATAAAGGGTTTGTAAACAGGCAGGCGTATGAGGCACCTTTATTAAGTCTTTTGATTGGGACTATGGAAGATGCTATACGGCAATGCAAATCCTATCTATTTCTTTTTTTTTTTTTTTTCAAGGAGTAACTGCTAAGTTCTCAGCGCTAAAGCTCTGGAAAGATCTACTCCCTTTTACCCACAGCAATGTCTATCTTACTGTGTGGGGAATTCCCAGCACCCACTTCTCTGTTGGCCAGGCTCTGTGTTTCTTAGGCAAGCTTTTCAACCATGCAGTATTTCTCATTATCTGGTATGGGGATTTGAGCATTCTGGTTCTGTAGTAATAACAAATATAATGTTACACTCAATTTTCATTCTGAGTTTCAAGGAGGCAAGTTATATAAAAATTTCCCCACTCTGTTATCACAACCAGCATTCACCCAGAAGAGAAACACTGTAGTCTATTAGACTACACGGGGGACAATCTCAAGCAGAGTAACAACCCAACCTTTCCTAGACAGGTAGGACACATGTTTTAACTTGGCTCTGCAGGATAACTCATTTTTTATTTAAAAACCATGTGATTTCTTTTCTTCCTCTCTCTCTCTCTCCCTCTCTCTCTTTCTTTCATTTTTTTTTTGTTTTTCCGAGACAGGGTTTCTCTGTGTAGTTTTGGTTCCTGTCCTGGATCTCGCTCTGTAGACCAGGCTGGCCTTGAACTCACAGAGATCCTGCCTGCCTCTGCCTCCCGAGTGCTGGGATTAACGGCGTGCACCACCAACGCCCAGCCAAAACCATGTGATTTCTTTATACTTCAAAATGCTTCATGTGAACTAAAATGTAAGAGATGATGGTAGAGTATAACAGAGGTTGTTAACTCATTTGCCTGGATTAAATCCCAGGTCTGCCACCATTTTTCTTACCACAGACCTCAGGACCCTGCCTTAACTAGGATTCACTGAAACATGAAGGATGGGTGTGTCAGTTAGTTATTGCTGCTCAACAAAGCACCTCAAAAGTCAGTGGCTTAAAAGCAATGACTTATTTTTTCTTGTTTCTAAGGGTGGGTATGACAGGCCATCTGCTGGTTTGTTTGGAGATATCCATGCAGTGGCATTAGGAGATCGATTGGGCTCCTTGATCGCACAGCTGGTAGTTGTGCAAACTACCTAGTAGCTGGGATGTGTCCCTCAGTTCCCCTCAATGACCATCTCATCCTCCATTAGGTTAAGCATGCATCCTCTAATACAATTTCTGCACCACTTTCCAAAAAAGATGAAAGCAAAACGCTCTTGGGGGCTTGGACTTGCATATCATTACTGCTAGCACATTTTATAGTTAAAGCAGGCCACAAAGGCAGATCAAATTCATGGTGGTTGAAAAATGAACTCCAGTCTTGCATGGGAAAAGTAGCAGAGTTTCACTGCAAAGTCTGCTGTATGTGGTGGGGGGAAATTTCTGGCTTTTAAGCACCCTACCACAGTGGCATTATAACAAGCTGCCACTACTCTTTAGTTAATACCATGTTTTAATACCAAAGGCTATCATCAGAACTATGTAAACAAAGTAACAACAAGCAGAAAGTCCAAATTGCCATAGAATCGACTTTGGCAATGACTAGTGAAGTTGCTTCACAGAACAAATGAAAGGAAGGTCACAGTTTATCACATATACAGGATATGATTGCATAGTGCCCATGTGTTATCAGTTAATGAAGCTGAAAGATTGCGAAGGGTCCTTTCATGTGGATGTTTTTCACATCTACAGTGGAAGAGGACAACCGTATGTAGGGTGTGGTCCTGGGATTAGCAACATCAGCATCACCCTGCAGGCTCCTCCTGAGACCTACTGAATTTAAAGCAAATCTCTGGGGCAGGGTCCAGGAGCCGGTGTTTTAAGAAGCTCCCTGGGTGATTTTTACATACACTACAGTTTGTGAAGTACTGATTCAGAATCAAAGCCTCCAACTCCTTAAATAAAAGCACTAGATTATAGACATTCCTCAAATCTCATTTTTTTCCCCGTTACTTATGACTAACTCGATGATCTATAATGTTGAATTCACTGGACAAAAATCATATACTGAGTTTCTCAACATGTTTGAATCCAAATAGCTTATTGGTAGCAATCATTTGTAGTTCCTGTTTCTATTGTAAGTGTGAGGAGTCAGCAGCCTGGGCTGTGGAGATGGCTCAGTGGGAAAGGCACTTGCTTCCAACCCTAATGAATCGACTCTGAACCCTGTGATCCACATAGTGGGAGGAAAGAGCTGACTTCTACAAGCCATCCTCTGACCTCCACATACATGCTGTAGCATGTGCACGTCTGTGTGCATATATGTGCATATGCATACAATACAATAATTGAAAAAAAGACTCAGGGATGTAGCTCAGTCTGTAGAGTGCTTGCTTCGCATTCCCGAAACTATGGTTTTAATACGTGGTACCACACAAAACCAAGGGTGGTGGTGCACTCAAGAGGTAGAGAAGCAGGAGGAGCAGTTCAAGGTAAGCCTCAGCTCCATAAAGGTCCAGGCCAGCCTGGGCTGCAGAAGACTCTATCCCCAAAAGAAAGAAAAATGTTGGCATGGGAAAAGCTAATTTAGTAAATATAGTAGAGCAAAGAAAAGTAGTTAAAAAAATCAATAATCAGAAATGACATTGTTTGCACCAATTTGGGGTCAAAGCATCCCCCAGGATTGTTCCAAAAGGTTAGCTTCAAAGCAACCGAGCACGTTGAGCTCTGTGAACATACGCATTTCTATGTTCACAAAGCAGAGCAAACACAACCTGGTGAAGCCCAGTCAAGTGGCATTATGCTTTTTCAAAGCAACTTTGTGGCAGACAGCTGTTTGTATTCATTAGGAATTCCTTCATAAAGGAAGGGATTTAGGCTTACTTGCAAAAGTAAACATAGCCTTATTACTGAAAGCCTGTGTGGTTTTCTTTTAAGCAATGAAGATTTTACTTACCAGGGTAGGAGAGATGCATCGCTTAGTTCCAATAACATTTCTAGAAAAATAATTTTTGAGAAATAGACGATTATATCTAGTATTCATGTGAGTAGTCGGGTGGTGTGTGTGTGTGTGTGTGTGTGTGTGTGTGTGTGTGTACATGTGTGATTTCATGCGTATGTGGATGCATGTGTGGGAGTGTAGGTGGAAGCCAGAGGTCAGAGGTCAGCCTTGAGTATATTTTCTCAGAAGTTGTCCATCTTGTTTTGCCTTTGTTTTTGAGATGAGGTCTCTTGTTGGGACCTGGAGCACCCTGACTAGGCTAGCAGACCAAATCAGCCTGGGTGGGATACCAGAGAGACACAAGATTCTACATTCCAAGTTCTGCAGTCCCAAGAACCGCCTTCCCAGTTCTGGGATTGCAAGAGTGTGCTACCATGCCAGGGTTTTTAAATGTGGCTTCTGGGGTTCAAACTCAGGTCCTCAGGAATGCATGGCAGGCACATCATCGACCAAGCCATCTCCTCAGCTCATTGATGAATGGTCAGTTTTATCAGAAAATTCCTGGGAGGATTTTTGTTAATTAAAAGATAAGTATCTCCATGTTAAGCACTCCAGATTTCACAAGTTTACACTTTACAATAAACTTAATATAATAAGATTAAGAGAAACATAGAAAACAAGAATGAGAACAACTCTTTCTACTACTAAATAAAAGCATTTTAAAAATCAGTGGCTCAGCCGGGCGTTGGTGGCGCACGCCTTTAATCCCAGCACTCGGGAGGCAGAGGCAGGCGGATCTCTGTGAGTTCGAGGCCAGCCTGGGCTACCAAGTGAGCTCCAGGAAAGGCGCAAAGCTACACAGAGAAACCCTGTCTCGAAAAACCAAAAAAAAAAAAAAAAAATCAGTGGCTCATGCACTGTTAACTCTTTCTGATTTGATAGTCAAAATCATCCAGTGTGTAAAGTGTGAATCCTTCATCCATCTATTAATAGTATGTGTTGAGGGTTGCTGTGTCCTGGGAAGCAGAGAAATAGTGTGAATAAGATAATCATGACATCTACCTTCATGGTACTTAGCTATACTTGGTGAAGGCAGATGAAGACAGGTGGGCAGACCAATTGATAGAGAATTAGTTGAATCTAGCAAAGTAAATCAAGGAAGGGCTCAGGCTAATGATGGGAGGTGCCTACTTTGTACAGAGTGGTCAGAACATTTATTTATTTTTAAGATTTGTTTTTTTTATTTTTCTACGTGTGTGTGTGTGTGTGTGTGTGTGTGTGTGTGTGTGTGTGTGTGTG
>CABHPH010152506.1:0-15303 GCA_902168325.1 Peromyscus nudipes | reverse complement strand
GTGTGTGTGTGTGTGTGTGTGTGTGTGTGTGTGTGTGTGTGTGTGTGAGTGTATGCCATGTGTACCTGTGAAGGCCAGAAGAGGATGTCAGGTTCCCTGGAGGTAGAGTTACAGTTTGATTGTGAGTCACCTAAATGAATGCTGGGAACTGAATTTGAGTACTCTGGAAGGTCAGAAAGCCCTCCTCACCACAGAGCATCTCTCCAGTGCCAGAAGGCAGCATTTAAATTGAGATAAACAAGCTAAGCTCATTTGGAGGGAGTCAAAGCTTAGTAGACAGAAAAGCACCCAGACTGTGGATCAGGGAAAACCTTGACTGTATTGGCAGAGGATTACAAAGGGTGATGACTGAGTCAGAGTTCAAATCCTGCTTGGTCTTTCGTGTTAGCAGCATATCATCACTGTGCTGCTCAGTGAGTCGTTTAGTGAAGTCTGCTCATTTGTAGTGCACTGTTGGTCCCAGCATCCCATCCGCTGCTCCTCTTGCTCCCTGCTCATTTCTCTTAGTATGAGGTAGTCACTCTCCTGACTTTCACTTATTGCTGCAGAGTCTTATCTGGTTTTTACCTAATGTAAGTTTAGAAAGCAAAAAAAAAAAAAAAAAAAAAGCCATTGTAAGAACAAAACCATGTCCTGTTTTCAATCATACAGGAGTTTGGTGGGAAATGGAATAGGTTAGTGGCCCTTACATCTGAGACTAAACCACTGTTCTTGTGAACTGTGGCATAGACCAGGTATGGACTAAACTTCTCCAGATGTTGCCAGTGACAGGTGGAATGATCTGCCTGGAGACAAATAAAATCATGTCAAGATAAAGTTTTAAAGGAGACAGCTTCAGAACACATGAACAAAGCCAGAAGGCAATACTGGATGAAATTAATAATTTGGGGAAACTGAGAGTCTAGCTCACTCTGATGACAGATTTTGATAAGCAAAGTGCAATGGAGGACATTTATAGAAACAAGAATCTGTTTTAGTTGGGATGCTGAGGCCGAGAAACTGTTTGGTGTGCTTCCCTGCTCCATCTGTTTTTGCCCACCAGGACAAGCTCTTTAAAGCCAGTAACTATATGGACTAGGAACTATAATACGATGTGGTTTATGTGATAAGATAAAAAACAAGTAAGGGACTGCACAAGCTTGTGATGAGAGAGCCTGTGTAATCTAATAACAGTTTATGGAAGTGCAACCTCACTGAGTGACTGGACACACAGTCCACTAGGCACACCCCAGGAAGAAGGAAAGCACGGGCTTCATGCATATTCAGGTCTTCACCTAGTATTGAGGTCCAGATGTATGTAAAGGTTGTATGCTGAGATCTCACAATGACAAAGTTCTGAGTTCATTTAAAATCATTTTTTCAGGCTCTTTAGTCTCTTTTCCTTAAAGACCCAGAGGCGCTGGCAGTTCATAAATAATCCCTGTAGGTTTAAGGGTGGGATAGAAGTAATTTTACTTCTCTCATTTCTTTAAAAGCTGGGTTTTTCACATTCTCCAGTTTCAGCTCCAGTTTCTTCCCATGCAGCACTCAGTAGATTTCTTCTCAATGCTTAGGAAGTATTAAGGTGGGTCTATGTCTGATCACAGTTCTGTGGCTTGGGAGATGACATCCAACAGTGCTGAATTTCATGGGAATCAGATTGGCTGAATTCAGATTCCAGTTCTGTTATTGTCAGCAAGACTTTGGGAGAGCGACTGTGATGGTCTGAAGGTTTGTGTCCCTCCTAATTCAAATGTTGAACTCCCGTTGGATGTGGCATGTGCCTTAGTCTGTTTACAATGTGATAACATAGAATCTGGGACTGGATAGTCTGTAATGACGGGAATTTGTTTCTTACAGTTTGGAGGCTGTAAAGTCTGAGATGAAGATGTTTGACATCTAACAGTGAACTTATTGCTGTATGGCATAAAGCAAGAAGGGCTAAGAGTCCCGTGTGTGTGTGTGTGTGTGTGTGTGTGTGTGTGTGTGTGTGTGTGTAGAAAATGCGCTGAAACACAACATTTTATAGGAAATCCATTAACCCATTCATGAAGCTAGCGTCTTTATTGCCTAAGTAGCCCTTAAAAGGTTTTACCATTTAATACAAATACCGAGAAAATAGCAATTTCAATATGGGTTTGGAAGGGGTCATTCAAACCGAAGTTTGGGGTCTTTCAGAGGTTAATTAGGATATGAGGGTGAGGGATTATCCCCTTGTAAAAGGGACCACAGTGAGGTCCTTGGCTTTTCGGCCAGATGAAGACAAACACACATCTTTGAGCCTAAGGTGAGTCATCATCACACACCGAATTTTCTCTGATCTTTGCCCAACCTTCAGAACTAAGAGGAATGAATTCCTGTCACTTACCGGCCACTTGGTTTATATCATTTTGTTATAACAACCCAAATGACTGCAGACAGTGACTTTTCCTGTCTGAGAGATTGCCTCCCAATATTGGTGTCTGGATTCTTACCGCTAGAAGCTAAATTACATGCTCATAAAAGCCCCTTTCTCTCCAAATTTCTGACACCAGAAGACATTTCCCATGCTCAGACACGGTTAGGAATTGCCTAGAACATTGTGTATACATGTATTCTCCCTTCCTGGAAAACCCTCAGTTTTCTGGTGAGCATTGTTTATAGTCTGCAGAGAAGTAATATGGTTTCTGGTGAAAGATTTTTGGCACAATATCCAGGCCCAGGTGCAAGCTAGGTCCACGATGGCCTTGAGCTCTAGGAGGATAGCAGGTGCACATGCAGGTAAGCAGGATTAGACTGGATTAAGGCCAGAGGGATAGTATTTCATTTTATGCTATTTTTGAAGCTTAATCCACAGAGCAATTGTCAAGGAAATGTGATAATACATGTTGGCAAAACAGTGCAAATGTGACTGAGACCATATGGTGGGGTATTTATTTTCTTATTAGACAAATACTATTATTTATCGCACAGCAGGTATCAGCTGTGATTATATTTTTATGTGAACAAGGCAATAGCTAAGCTGCTGTTGAAAAATAAGACTGAAAGTGCTCTTCTGAATCTTTTTCCATGTTTAAATTATCTTCCCATGTTTCTGCATTTAAAAATCATTTAAAATTAGCAAACATCTCAATTTAATTCCACATGGCAGCTCAAAATAAAAGCCTTTGAGGTCTGGATAATGATTTATCTCTTGGATTGTTTATCTAGTTAAAAGTCAACATGAACCGCCAGTTAAACAAGCCATATGATCAATAACAGTCAATAGTCGCCTGGGAGCGTAGTGAGGGGTGCAAGATGACCACAGACACACTGGTTGTCAGGCTTCAGCCTGCTTTTACATACTGCATTTTGCTTATTCAGTCTTTCCATAGGCCCCTCAGTTGAATCAAGACCTACGTTTGGGCTTTTGATTACTTCAAAATTAGGTTGGTTATCGTTGTCACATGAAATAATTAGATATGAATTAACTTTCACGAGTTTTGTTTCTGTACTAAATTTTGATACATCTCTTCACGAGGCTTATGATTCTTAGGACCAAGATTTGTGTCCATGTATTTGGGTGGCCCTCACCTGGGGCTGTAGAAGGGGACACCAGATTCCCCAGGGCTGGAGTGTGGCTGTGAGTCCTCTGCAAGGAAACACTCTTAACTGCTGAGCCATTTCTCCAGTGTATGTATACTTTCTTTATAGCTTTCCTGCAATTTATACCTCGTCAACAAAATGAATGCACCTGAAGTGTCAAGTTAACAGAATAATATCTCCAAAGAAATTCTGCACCTCAGTAACTAGAACCTGTGAACATATCACCTTGAACGACAAATGGAATTTTCTAGATGAGCTTAAATGAAGGAACTTCACAGGGATACATTATTTTGAATTATCCACATGGACACATTGCAATCACAGAGGTTCTTAAAAGTAGAAGGGGGGGGTTAAGTGGGGAGGAGACCTGAACACCCCAATTGCTGACTTTGAAGAAAGGAGGATGTGAATCAAAGGAATGGGCAAAACTTTTGAAGCAGAAAACAAAACAAAACAAAACAAAACAAAAAACCAAAAAACCAAAAAACCAAAAACCAAGACAATGTACTCCTTCTAAAACTTTCAGAAAGGAATACAACCTTGATACAACCCTGGTTTTAGACAGAGAGACTTCTGCTAGATTTCTGGCCTACAGATCATCAGGGATTCAATTTGTGTTTTTTAAGCCATTAAGTTTGTGGTAATTTGTGATGGCAGCCATAGAGATATAATCCAACAATTAAATGAATTTTGCATGTGTACAAATCTGTATCTCAGCTACCCAGAACAAGATAGACTATTTCTATTGTTCCAGAGAGTTGAATCATGTCCCTCCCCAATTGCTGTCACTCATTTGAAATAACCGTGGTCAATTTCTAGCTTCATAGATTTCTTTAGACTTTCTCTGTTCGTCTTACAGACAGAACCATGTAACATGCTCCTTTGTGTCTGGCTTCTTTTTTTTAAATGTAAAATTTCTGAAGCTCATCTTTTAATGCCATTCATGTTTTTGTTATTTTTTTCATTATATGACTGGATCACAATTTCTTCAGTTACTTTTTTCTTAGTTTTTCTTTTAGAATTAATAGTACTGCCCTTTGAACTTTCTTATGTTAGGTTCTTGATGTGAGCATGTATTTATTTCTCTTGGGGACATTCTAAGAGTAGAATTGGTGGTCATAGGTATTTTGCATGGCTACTAAAGTCTGCCAATGGCTCTACTAAATAGTTATGTTATCACAGGATATTTTTAATTAAAATGTAATTATTTTATTTCCCCCATTTCATTTCCTTCCTTCAAATCCTACCATACTCCCCTCAAATTCCTGGGCTCTTTTATTTAGTTACTATCATTACATATAAGTGTATAAATAAATAAATAAATACAGAATATTTCTCCAATGATTTGAATTGGCTCTACAAAATCTTTCTAGAGAGATATATAAACATCACGAAGTGGCCCCTTTCCTTCATGATTTTTCGTGTTCATGCATACATTTTCCTATTTTTGAAGTCTGCCAACTGACAAAAGTTGTATATACTTATAGTACACAGAATGATGTTTGGGTACATGTATACATTGTATAATGCCGAAATCAAGAGGATTATAGTACATACATTTCCTTATTTATTTGGGTTGAGAAGACTTCAATTCTTAAAATAATCTTATTTCACTTTTCTTGATGCAAATCATGTCTCTTCCATAGTGTATGGTGTCACTTTTTGCTGTTGGTGTTGGTAGTGACTTTACTGTTTAATGCTGAAGAGCTGTCTAATGTCTATGAATGAAAGAAGGCTATGTCATGTGTGACTTACAGAGAAAGTACAAGTGTTTGAAGGGGTTGTTTGGACAGGATCTTTGATACTGTTGACTGTGAGTCCACCGGTGATGAACCCCACACGTATGAAACAAAGCGCTTTTATGTGGAGACACACATTAAAAAAGATTGTATAAATCAGTTGGTGACATAATTGAGACCATGCTTCACAGGACCTTGACTTTGTATTTCTCTTAGTCTCATGGCTCAGTATTCACGAATGTACACCACACTAACTTCAGAGAACATTACTACCATGAATGTATACCAAGAGATACTGTCTCTAGAATATCATTTCTGGATTCCATTGATACCTCTAAAATGTTCCTAGCAACAAAATCCACCAAACCAATATAGAAAAAAGGAGGGCTGATGGGTCTTTCTTGCTCTAAGGAAATTTCTTCAGATTTATGGTCAGATTTCACTGAATTTCACCTTAGTCTTTTCTGAGATTGTGGACTTATTGCTTTGTATTTACTGGCATATCTATTTTCTCCCTCTCAAATAGATAACAATCTTATGGTGATGGTAATGGAATTATAGATTGTCAGCGGCAGGAAGACGCACAAGTTTAGCAATGCAACCCTCTCTTTTACAAATAGGACAGTAAAAGTTATAGGTAGAAGGACTGACATGATTTAGGATCTCATCCATTCTGCTGACTTCTATTTAATAAATGCAAGTAAAGCTGAAGAAAGGAGGTCATGGTTAACAAAATGGTTAACAATTAAAACTTGTTAAAAGATAAATACGTTAAGAATAATTCTGCATTACCAATATCATACATATTTTACTGATAGACCATATATAAAAGATAAGTTGGAATTCTATCATTGCAAGTCCAGGATCCAACTGACTAGTAGTGCTCTATTGTGAAGAAATCATTTAATAATGGAATGCACTGCAATTTAAACACGCGCGCACGTGTACACACACACACACGTACACACACACACACACACACACACACACACACACATACACGTGCACGCAATACACTTATTGAACTTCTGATCCTCCTGATTCCAATCCCCAGTGCTGTGATTTCAGGTACATGGAGCACACACAGTTTATGTGGTACTGTATCAAAGGATTCCTGTATGCTGGGCCAGCACCCTATCAATCATGGCATATACCAATCCCAAGCTATTTTCTTTTTTAACTTTGGTTGTATTGTGGATTGAACCCTGGGCTTCACTGATGCTACATAAACATTTTACTACTGAGCTACACCACCAGCCTTGACAATGCTTTGTCTTTGTGAAAAGTTATTTTTTTCAGACTAGCTAAAGGAATGAACATGGACTAGAATTCTGTCTTTACTTGTTCAGAGGTAGAAAAACATCATGAAGTTATTTACAATATTTCCATTATTCAGTTATGCATTAACAGACAATATTTTGATTCTTGTCTTATATGATAAAATTATATGCTGGTGCCTTTTCTGTATTGACTAGACAGTGTCATATTCTGAAGAGGACTGCTGTTGTTGATCAGAAGTCATTGGCCTTGAGTTCAATCCCCGTTTATTATCAGTTATCTCAATAATATTCTCTGTCCTACTCAAAATCCCGTTCACATATGTTTACACACTCTTCCATGCTCGCTTACAGATTCTCTTGCCATCCCCTCAGGTTTCAATATTCTTAAAAAGGTTAATTTAAACCAGCCAAATGGTTTTTTATTTATGTTAGAAGTAAAAATGCACATGTTGTTTTATTATAAATATTGTCAGTCAACAAGTCCCTTGGAAGACTCAGTGATCGTAAAATAGCCCCAGATTAAATATTGTGAGCTTGCCAACCAAAACCATTTATTCAACATCTGCTACATGCAAGACACTATGCTAGTTGGAGAAGCCTTAAGGCGACAATGATGCAAAAACCCCTATTCCTGCCACCTGGCAGTTAACCGTACAAGCAGTGGCATCCACAGTGGGTGCTGAATGAAATCAGAGGCAATAGAGCTATAGTGATCAAAGAGAATGTGGCAGTTATGGTGTGTCCTGATTGTTTTCCCCTTACCTGTCACTGTGAACATGCAAGCACAGTGATCTTAGACCGAGTGGCATTTGATTTGGGGGACTTTAGACCCTTCAGGGATGAGAGCTAGGGTTACGTAAGTAAACCACTGAAATCAGCAGAGGAGATAGCTGAGGGGAATTTAAATTATTATTTAGATGGTGGAGGAGGGAGAACAGAAGAGCTGTCACCTAAGACCATTTTCAGGGATGTGATGATTACAATCACATAATCCCACACCTGTGGGACACACACCTGGTGACTTTTAATACTTCCTTGTCTTCTGGATCTTCTTCAGTGGTCCCGGCATGCTCCTTGGATGATTATAATGGTCAGATAGAATTAAAACCTTTTTCTCCTGCTATGGCCTTTCTAAGATAATGCTTGTTGTATCTACAGAGGAAGCATTCGTACACAAGAGTGATTCAAAATATCTTCACATGTTAGATGATAAAATCCAGGTGCCTTATCTAATTTGCATAATAAGAAAGATTATACAACAAAGCATGGGAAATAAATGAACAAAAACAAGCCAGGTGACATCTCATCTTCCTGCAACTCTAGACATGTGTGCTTATTCATTTATTCTTCTAACATTTGCATTTGATAAAATAGCTATGATTAGCTTCATTATGCTAAACATTAAATTTACCCAATTTATTTTCTTATACTAAAGATTATTTATGTCTATAATTTTTGAAATGACATTTCTCTACTAGAACAATGAATGAAACAAAAAACCCAAACCCCAAACAAAGCATAAACAGCAATCAAAGCGTCCAAACATAGCACTATTGAGATTGCTTCTTTTCACACAAGAGATTTCTATATAGTCTCTAAAAGGCCATTCCTTACAAAGGTTCTATATTTCATTTTCATTTTTTCCCCAAGGATAAGGCTAATATCATTCCAACATTCCCATCACCCCAACATTCTCCTCTTCTTTTCTTCCAGGGGTCTTCCCTGGAGCCCTTGGTAATGCAGCAAGGCCTATCCCGACTGAGGAAATTCAGACAAAAAGACTCTTACGTTATCCTTTAATCCTTGTAGGAGGTAGGAACCTCAAAACAGCATGGCACCTCAGGAAGCACTGGGGAGATTGGTGCTGTCCTTAAGGCTCCATGGGCAGACTTGGTGGTGTTCATTCAGTTAGTCATTGTAGCTCCAGAATATGTTGATGAATCCCAGAGGATGCTTGTAGACAACATATGACAAGATAGGGCATATTTTCTTTTAAAAAATTTAAAATATGTTTGTGTGTATGCACATGTGTGTGCATGTGTACATGTATGAAAATATGCATGTGGAGGCCAAAGGTAGATGTCAGGTGTCTTCCTCTAATAGTCTCCACCTTATTTCTTGAGGTGGGTTCTCTCACTTGAACCCAGGTATCACTGATTCATCTGGAGTGGCTGGCCAATGAGCTCCAGGGATCTGCATGTCTCTGCTTTCCCCTGACACCAGTGTTGCAGACCTGCATCACCATGCTTAGCTTTTACGTGGGTATCAGGGTCAGAACACTGATTCTTATGCTTGTATGGCAGGAAGTTTGCCGACCATCTTATATCTTCAGCCTGAAGACAAGGTATCATTTCTAAGAACATGCCACTACAACTTCAGGTGCAGAATGCAGCCATAGATCTGGCACATGCATTCCTTAATTAGGAAAGAAGATCAGGGACCATTCTCATTCATATTTAATATAGGTGTGTGGTTTTACTCCACACAGTAGTAACCCATTTGTTGTCTAATGTGACGTAGTCTGAAGAACTCTGCCCTAGCTCTGTTTATAGCAGGCTGAGTAATGACACTCTCTCCTACCTCCAAAGTCCATGTCCTAAACCACCCAGACTGTCACTGTGATAGTCTTTCTGTTGCCATGACAAAATACCTGACTACAAAACCTCTTAAATGAGGGAAGACTTATCTTGGTTTGTAAATTTCAGAGGCTTCCCTGCATGGTCATTTGGTTCTACATTTCTAGGCCAATGAAAAAGCAGTACATCATGATATCATTCTCCCAAGTGACTTGCTTCCTATACCGAGGATCCATTTCAACTTCCACATCCTCCTAATGACAACATGCCTTTATGAATCCATCGTCAACCTATCAATGTATTGACTAGATCTAAACCCTCACGACATAATCAATGTGTTCACCGCACTGGAGCCCTAGTTTTTAATGCATGAGCACCAGGGGCCATTTAGTAGCCAAAGCACAATCCTCTTTGCCCGACAACCAAAGGCTCATGTCCATTTCATAACACAAAATGGCTTTAATCTCCAAGAGCCCCCATAATTGTACCTGTTCCTACATGGATCAAAAGTTCAAGTCCAGAGTCTTTGCTCAGAACAAAGGTAAGCTCTTAGCTGTGTGTCTCTAGGAAATAAAAAAAAAAGAAGCTACATGCTCTATAACGCAAGGCACGGAGCACAGGACCCCATGCCAAAGGGAGACAGAATAGCAGCGTCTGATCAAAGCAAGGGTGAAACATAGAAAGGCAGGCATCAAGTCCCTCTAACTTCCGGTGCATATCAACTAGTAAACTGATACTTCATCACAGCGATTTTTTTTCTCTTTCGAAAATATAATTCATTGGCCTATTCCACTTACTAGCTTATTCAGTTAATTACCTGGCCCCTTCCCTCAGGATTGCTCCAGGCCCAGGAGAGCAGCAGAATGTCAAGCTTCACTGGTATAAAGTAGTCAGTGTGGAAACTGGGTTGGAAATTGTCCTCAAGGGCGATTCCAACTTCAGGAAGACTTTGCCTGCAGCTTGGCAGGTCTGTAACTGACAGTCACTGTGGGAAGGAGGTCCTTTTTAGTAGGAACACAACTGAAGAGAAATGGCTGGAAGTTAATTGAAACCGTCGAAAGATACTCTGGTCTTCAAACCAAAGAAAAAGTACTCATTGTGTTATATTTTAAAAGTAGAGCCGGGCGGCGGTGGTGGCGCACACCTTTAATACCAGCATTCAGGAGACAGAGCCAGGAGGATCTCTGTGAGTTCGAGGCCAACCAGGTCTACAGAGTGAGATCCAGGACAGGCACCAAAACTACACAGAGAAACCCTGTCTCAAAAAAAAAAAAAAAAAAAAGGTAGACCAACACATACTTTTTTTTTTTTTTTTTTTTTTTTAATGAGGAAGAGCTTTGAGGCCATGTCTGGTGTCATTGATTGCTTAAATCTTTGTCAGTCACTGAATAGTGACAAAAGGCTGAAATCATCTTGTGCAGGATTTAAGCTGCAGAAAGGGTAATGTACCACGAGACAGGAGATGGCGTTTCTGTGATGTAAACAAGGTGTTCCTAACTCCCTGTTTGGGGTTTGGAGCTCGAATACATCTCTACTTTCATTATCCTTGAAGGAAAAAAACCACATCTTGTACCTAATGTTACTTCTCTCAGGAAAATTACCTCTTTAGTACTTCCTAGGAGTCGGATACTCTCAGTATTTTGCAAAATCTAGCTCAGTAAGTCTCTGAGATGTAGAGAATGCCAGAATATCTCTGCTTTATAGACCAAGGATCTGAGACTTGAAGGGACCTGTTAATGTTGCTTAAGACCTTATGGATGTGTTAGGAAGAAGGCTGTCTGATTTCAATCCCATGTGCCTTCCTCTGCAAGACTGATGACCAGTAAGGCTTTTCTTAGCAACCTATCACCTTTACAACTTAAATTACTGTCCAGCAGGAATGTTGCCATCAGGAGTGGGTGGAGAGGACACAAAGGTTACTCCAGCCAAGGTCCACTTCTAGGGAGGCTGGCATCAACTCCTCGAAGGTGGGACTTGGGCAGTGAGGCTTTTGAGTGTGTCCTAGTTCATTTGACATCATGTTTAACCCAGGGTTGGAAGCCACTGATTTACACGAAGTTTCTGGGAGTGTTGAGACCTTCTCATCTTAGCTCCAGCTTTCGGAATGCTGCTTTGCTTAAAACAGCTTGTGGAAGAGTAACTTTAAATGCTGAGTTCCTGGATTAGAGGCCAAGCTTTTGTGTGGCCCTAGAAATAGAAGGAAGGCACGTGGAAAGGCACAAAGGAGCAAGTATTTGGGAGGACCACTCAAATAAGTAGGCTTAGAACAGGATAGGGTCAATGCCAGGGGGAGTTTGTAGACGAATTTCTAAACAGTCTTATTGAATAAGAAACACAGAGCCAAATACAGAGGTGCAAGCTGTAGAGATCAGAGCAATAGCCACCAACTAACCTTAGCTTACCACCTCGCCATAGCTTCCCAAGAGAACCTCGTCCTGTCTATCCTGTGCCTTTATTGCCTTCCTGTTCTGCCTTCTCATTGGCTCTAAGCTCAGTCACATCACTTCCTCATCACTGCCTGTCTATACAGACCTCCAGGTCTCTATGGTTGGTACTGGGATTAAAGACGTGTGTCACCACGCTTGGCTGTGTCCTTGAACACACACACACACACACACACAGAGACTCTGCCTGCCATGTGATCGGATTAAGGGCGTGGGCTACCACTGCCTGACTTCTACTTATGGCTATGACCTCTGATCTTCAGGCAAGCTTTATTTATTAACATACAAATAAAATATCACCGCAGGAGTTCCTGTTTCAAGAAGGAAGAAATATGTGTGGCAATGAAGCAACAGCTTGCCCTAGGATCAGTCCAGATGTGACCGTAAGCAAAGGTTATGACAGAGATGAAACAAGACAAAAGAAAAAAAAAATTCTGTAGTTTGTGCAGACAATATGAAGTCATTCACACAATAGCTAAGGTACTAGAACCAGACAGGCGGTAATTGGCTTACTTCTTGGATACTCATCAACTCTTGTCATTTAGCGGATTACTTCCTGCATGTTGAAAGGTATAGTGATGAGAACAGAGGTTTTCCTCCTGAGTGGTCATTGTCCTCTTACTCCTCAGTGCTGAATCTCTTATGGTAGAGAACAGGGTTGATTGGATGTGATGGCTTCTATTAACTGTCAACTTGTCAGAATCAAAGACTACCCTGGGAGACAGGCTCTCCTAGGAGACACACCTGTGAGGGATCATCTTAATTGAATTAATGGAGATGGGAAGGCCCAGGCTCAAACTGAGCAGCACCATTCTCTGGGTTTGGCATCCTGGACTGAATAAAAGAGAGAAGGAGAGTTGAGCACATGCATCCGTTTCTCTTTCTGTCTCCATGGCAGACGCAATGTGACTAATTATTGCAAGCCTTTTTTTTTTTGCACTTTGGGTGTCTTGCCATGCTGGACCACACTCTTGAACCATGAGCCAGATTAGAACCCTTTCCCCAAGACGTGCAGAGATGACTGGCCACACTGGTGGAAGCCCATGAACTGTAGACCAGTGGCTGTGGAGCCCCCATGGGACTGGATTAAGTGCTCTCAATATGGAAGACGGTTGTTTGGCTCGAACTGTTTGGGGGGCATGCAGACAGGGGGATCGAGATCCATCCCTGGTGCATGGGCGGGCTTTTGGGAGCCCAGTGCCTGTGGTGTGACACCTTGCGCAGCCTTGATGCAGTGGGGAGGGGCTTGGACCTGTCTAGGCTCAGTGTGCTGGGCTCTGCTGACTCTCCATGAGAGACCTCGATTTGGGGGATGTGGGGATGTGGGGTGGCTTGGGAGGGAGGGCTGGGGGATGGGAGGAGGGAGGAGATGGGATCTGTGGGTGGTATGTGAAGTGAGTAGAAAATTTCTTAATAAAGAAAAATGAAAAAAATGAAAAAAGGAATAAAATAAAACCCTTTCCCCTTAAGCCGTGTTTGACAGGATATTTCATCACGGGAACAGGAGACTAAACTAAGACATTGGACAAAATGTTACCTCAAAAATGAAGGGTTTTTCAGAGATCAGCGTTTTCTTCTACATGGAAAGCTTTGGTTGTTCTCCCCAATTTTCCATCATGAGAGAGTTCTTAGTCTGTAGCAACTGTGCCAAAACGAAACATCCTAAGACTGACAGAGAAAAGGAAAGATGTGGGTCCAGGAATGAATTGTGCTCAGAACCGGAGATGAATGAGTGGGACGGAGGCTTCAAATTCTATCCCTGCAGGAGAGGGTTGGTGTATTTCTTGGGATGTTAAGACAGAGATGAGTGTCTACATGGGTCTCACAACATGGGACCAAGCAGTTGATAGCATGCATGTGCGTGTGTGTGCGTGTGTGTGTGTTTGTGTGTGTGTGTGTAACAGTAATAAAGAAGAGGTTAATAATTTGACAGGGAGTTCAGGAGACACAGGAGGACTTGGAAGGGGTAAAGGGAGAGGTGGCAATGTTGTAAATACACTACTCATGTCTACAATTCTGCAAAGATTTAAATAAAAAATAAATCTGATGTGACCAAAAAGAGGAAGAAAAGGGGCCATTGAGGATGTGACTGGAAATTTGACTTCCACAGGGAATCATATTTTAGAAAATCCTCATCAATAGAAAGTTTACTCTTTCTCTGAATTCAAGGTGAATGGTGTTGCAAGTTAAACATTTCCAGTTGGTTTTTTTAGTAATTCCAAATTATTAAGCAGAAATATGAGACCTAGTAAAAGTAGTCTTTGTTCTCGTTCTCTCTCCTTTTAGAAAAGGCTGTGGTAGTCACTGAATGCTTGGTGTGTCTGTGGCATTAATGATAAAGACAGATACCACAGGAAAATCTTCAACTGGCCTTTTATTTATTCCTACATGAGGAGGAAGAGTGTTCTTGGGCTTTATGTGTTTTCTACACAGATTGAATGAATGGAGAACGTTTAAGTTAACCAGTATGCAGGCATCAGGAGTCGGTCTCTTTAGGAAGGAGCATCACCAGGTCAGCAGTTATTGGGGACAGCATGATGAGAAGTATGTTTGTATATACTGACTAATCTTCAAAGTGTCCTCTCCTTTGTCTGCAGCTAAAATATTTTGAGAGAGAAGTCTCCAGGGAGTTGTTTTTTGTTCTTTATGTACAGCCTAGCACAGTGGCCCTGGAAGAGGTCCAAATCTATTATATAGGCTACGTATTCCCAACATATTCCCATCTGCCAGCATTTGATGAAAGCTAAACATATCTGCAAGTGTTGCTATCTTTCCTTCTTGAACAATGACCTTAAACTGAGCAAGACCAGTAGTATACGTATTTTTCCTAGACAGCATCTCATGGTCCAGGATGGCCTTGAGATTAGGATGCACCTGTCTCTATCTCCTGAGTTCTGGAATCACAGGTGTGTGCTTTCAGCTTTCTGTGGTACTGAAACCCAGAAAGGTGCATGCTATTTGAGCTCTTTACCAAGCAACCCACATCTTCAGCTCAGAAATAGTTTTAAAACAAAGTCTGTTCATGTGTTCTTACCTTCTGTTTCTCTTTGGTGACATATGCCCGACTCTGAGTTAGACTGTGAAGGCGCCGAGCTTCACTGTCCAAGAGGATTTCATTTCTCCTAGCACCCATCTTTTTCTCAACCCCAAACTTCCTTATCCTCTTGGCATCTTCTAAATATAGCTTCCTGATCCACTTTCTGTTTTGGGATCTGTGCTTGAGAAATTATGTTTAAGTCAGAGTTGAAATCTGGTCTCCTAGAGCTTACATCTGGCTCCTACATATACTGTTGTTTGACTTCCACAGACTTAAAAAAGTGAACATGTCAGTATTTATGAATCAGAAGATTGTGCATAAGAACCTAGATTTTTAAAACCCCTTGACAAAGGGGCCAAATGGCAATACCATGTAACAAAGGTGACCAAACATGGTCCCTTTCAGGTGGGGCTCGTGTGGGTCTGCTCTGGAGTCCTCACTCATTTCCATTACTTGTCTGTCCCTGGTAGGCATTTGATTTTCTGACTTAAATACAGACTACTGGAGGCCTGGTACATAACACCCTGTAATATAACTCACTGGTTAGTGTATGGCTGAAAGTCATTTCATGTCACTTGTCATTCATTATATATAAAAATGTTCTCAGAAATCTTAATACTCAGTACTCTAGCAAGTCAGGGAAGAGAGGGTTTAATTTTAGAGTTTAGATTTTGATGACTGCAT
>CABHPH010152505.1:23644-52144 GCA_902168325.1 Peromyscus nudipes | reverse complement strand
ATACATGCATATTTATATACACATATATTTTAATGGAGGATTTTTGAAATTTTTTAAAAATTTATTTTTAATTTATTTCATTTGAGTTTAAAATATAATTATACCATCCTCCCTCCTTCCACAAATACCTCCCATGTCCTCCTTTCTTTAAATATACATGTATGTGTATTTGTGTGTGTGTGTGTGTGTGTGTGTGTGTGTGTGTGTGTAAACAAATGAATATATAAATACAACCTGCTGATTCCATTTACTGTTGCTCCTATGTATGCATTTTTAGGGCTTATCATGTGTTTTAGAAAGACAATGAGGAAGCCCAAGGCTGGGGAAGACAGATTCTTCCTCTTTTATTAGTCACTATTTTCCTGTAGCTCTTCCCCTAGGGGGTTACAGTGGGGCCCTATGAGATTTCCCCCATTCACATTGGCATGCCAACTGGTGTTGTCATTGTTCAGTCCTTGTTTAGTTAGCCATGTTGTTGAGATTTCATGGTTGTAGCTTGTCTTTCATATTGAGAATTAGACAATCAGGCCACAGATTTCCTGGTCCTCCGGCTCTTTTGACCTTCTACCCCCTCTTCTGAGATGCTCCCAGAGCTGTGTGTGTAAAGTGTGTGTTATAAAGGATTGGATTTGGGCCTTGACACTATGGTCAATGTTCCCTGCATTTTGACTGGTTGTGTCTTTTTCTGATGCAAAAGAAGCTTCTTGGGTGGAGGGAGAGAGCTACACTTATCATCTTCAGGTGTAAAGATACATACTTGGAGTGCAACTAGGAATTCATTAGACTGCCTTATAAAATATTCTTAATGAAAATCTTTTAAAATGTGATGAGTGGTTGGTCTTAGTATTTAAGGAAAGAGCACTGAGAAAAGAGAGATTGTACTGTTGCTTTGGAAGTCCCCAGAGTTCGATTTGTTTGGTTCATGCTTCAGAAGAGATCTGCCTGAGAAGAATGCCCCTGAACACCACTTCTTTGGCTGAGTGGTAGATTTCCAACCTGTGCTTTCACAATCTTATATGTCAATATACTTTTCTTGCAGGTTTTAAGCTAAGCATCTCAAGCAATGTTGCTGTGGACTCTTTATTAACTTAGGAGTGGCTCCATGGGAATCAGGCTGGCCATTTTACTACTTTTGGAGTTTGGCTTTTTGGAACCTCTAGATATTCTAGAATGAACAAATCATTGACACAAACTGTAACCTCCTTGGTTGATGCTATAGGTACCCCTAACTCATAAGCGTACCCATAAACCTAACACATACTTTTTAGTGTGTACCTCATCAGTCATGCAATCTCATGACCCTGCTTTCTCTCTACCACTATTCATTCTTTCTACCTTTTCTTTCCTCCTCACTCCACCTTATGCTAAATCAGAGATCAGTTAAGGGGCCTGTGTCTGCACTCACTCTTTGCCTGGCTGCCATACATATATGTGGAAAAATCAAACAAGTGTGCAGTGCTCCTAAAATCTCAAAGTGAAGTAAGTGATCTACTTGGTGGAAACAGAATAAAGTCCTATTTAAAGTACAGGTGAAACATTACAATCTAAGTTGACTCTACCTGACAGACAGGACCCCTGTCCGCTTACTTAAGTGCATGTAGCAGTTAGCTCACCTCAGTGAGGAATGGGTGGCCAAAGCACCAGTCACTCTGAATCATGTCACACTGCTTAGAGGGGAAGGTTCTTGGTCAAGCTGGAAACTCTTTTTCTTATAATCATTTCTGCTTACCTTCCACACATTTTCTCTGAACTGCTGAATATTATTTTACTTGGGAACTCATAAACCCTCTTGTGTTCTTTATTTCTAGACTGTTGCCTGTAAGAGAGAAGAGAACGTACTGCAGAAGGCATGTTCAATTTCCTCACACTACACAGCTTTCTAAGTCAGAACTCTAGTACTTCAGGATCACGCAAGGCCTCGTTATCTGCATGTAACCTAATGACATCACAGTTAATTTACAGATCATTCATGCAGTTTTTGTGTGACGACATGAACCTGAGCTTCCAAATAGCACTCGAGTCCTAGTTTAAGTTATTCCCAATATATCACTGGGCCAACACTTGATTGAGACTCAGAAAACTCATCAGACTGAAAACTCAGATTAGCCAGTAACCTAATGCAAAAATGTATGCATACTTCTTGTCTCATTAGGGTCAGAGGAACTGATTGGAAAGAAACAGTAGCAGACTGCCTAAGTTTTGTGTACGGAAACAAAGCAGTTTCACCTTTTGGAACAATGTAAGCCAAAAATTTCATCCACTGTTCTCCGGTCCACAGTCCTCACGTAGAGCCAGAAATGACAGCAATTCTAGGAGCATTCGATTTCTGTCTCTAAATTCTTTTTCTCTACTGTATTTTTTAGGTTTAAAAATATCATTAGATGGGCCTAGCTTTCCCAGAAAAATCAGAATCAAAATATGCTACCATGTTAACTTAAAGAAAAATCATTTTAAGTCCCCCACAGTAAAATAACAAAGAAATGTTGTCCTATTGTTCTATGTTCAGTTTGAAGTTGTGATATAGCTGTCAGAAGGATTTGGAATGGGTTATAAACAGGAAAAATTATAAAAACAAAGACAAACCAGTGCCCCCTGACTGTGTACATCAGCTACAGCAGTGGTCTTTGATCACATATGGCAGTCCCCCTTTATACGTACTCTCACTTTCTGTGGTTTGTATGTTAATGAGCAACTGCCCTCCAAAAACAGTAATTAGAAATTTTTAGAAATAATTCTTTAGTTTTAAGTTTTGTGTCTTCCTGAACCATCCTCCTGGCATGTGACCTTCTTTTGTCTAGAACACCCACAGTGTATTCATTATTTCTAATTTATAACCTAGCAATAGAGTGAGCTTAAATGTATATCCTTAAAGATGCTTACTTAAACATTAGTCACTCAGAAGCCATTATGAGTTCGGTCTACTATAATGGTATTTCAACACATGTGTTTGTAACCCATATTTTTTACAGAATAATGGCCTCAAGTATAAGAGTTAGGGCACCTTTATTACAATGTATTGTGATAATTATCCCATTTTATTACTTGTTTTATTTTCTTACCATGCATAATTTATTAATTAAACTTCATCATGTAAGATCTGCACTACGTTCATTTTCAGTCATCCCCTAGGATTAATCCACTGTATCTCTAATAAGTAAGGGGCAGACAAACTTCCATATTGTATTAAGTTTTACTCAGTAAGTTTCCAACACTAGAACATTAGCAGAATCTTCTAAGAAAAGTACAACAAAACTAACCTTTAATAACACGGGTTTAAACAGTCAAAGCTAACAGAATCTAACCACTTTAAAAGGAGAAAAGATTCCTTAAAATCTATTGTTCTCAGAGAAAATTAAAAATATAACTGTGATTTTTTTTCTACAAGAAAACAATGCTTAGCATATGGTAGGTGTTAAATGAATTGTCCTTTAGCTAATGAATGGTTATTTAGAAACATAATGAAATTAAAAGCCTTGTCAAGCCACACAGTAGGCTTTAATGTATACCCTTATATATGTCCATTTAGCAATTAAAAAGAAGAAAAAAATAAAATAAACATTTAGTTCCCAGTAGCTGGAACATGAAAAGAAATTCAATAAATTAATCAGGGGTTAATAACAAAGCTAGGATATTGGCTGCAAGATTGTGACATCTACATATGACAGGGAACTGAACTCATGAACTCACACCTATATAGTTGCCTGAATAAGACATAAATAAAGACAATATTAGTTGACATTCCAAAGTGGATGCAGGAAGTCTTATATGACCTCATCAATAGATGAGGAACTATGGGCAATTAATGACTGTTGAGTGAATAAGAATTGGTCTTGTCCAGCAATGAACCCCCTAACTGGCAGCCCAACACCAGTGATCAGCCCTAAAATGTATACATAAGAGGAAAACTGAATGAATCCATACAAGAAGAAAACAGAATGCACTCAAATAGGATAATATGTATTATTATATATATGATACACACACACACATACACACACACACACACACACATATATATATGATTAAAGAAAAAGAGGCCATGAATTTGAAAGAGACTGAGAGAAGGAACAAAGGAGGGGCTAGGAAGAGGGAGAAATATTATAAATAAAGTACACACATATGACATTAAAAGAAAATAGTAAAACCAAACATCAATACATATGTTGTACTAAGGAGACAGAAATACAAAGCTCTTATAATTTTAACTTGAAAAGCAAAAATAACTTGAAAATAGCTAGAACTGATATGTTATATAAGCTAACAATAGATAATATTTAAATAGTAGTATCTTACTTAGCTCTGCTCAGATATTTGATATTCAGTAGGAAAGGTATATTTTCTACAAAAAATCATTAGTGTATGTCTTTTGATTAAAATTATTACAAAACTAGAAAATAGGCATGGTATATCCATTGAAAAAATAAGGAAATAAGAGTTATTACAGAATTATTTTCCATAAAATATCCCAAAACGTTTTGATCCATATTTCAAGGAGTAAAATTAACAAATTCTAGAAAATAGAGTTGCAAAGTTACCAAGATTATTTTATAAAATAAAATAAAAACAAAAGCTGACAGAAAAGACACAGGAAAATCACATAAAAATATTTGCAAGCTCGATTGCAGGTAGTAAAAGAAAGTCCACCTCCATAAACCAATGGTGTTGATGAAAGGAATTGGATGAAAGTTAAATCTTAGGGCATCTCTGAGTACTGTGCACACAATGCAGGATGAAAGGACCAGTCAGAAAACAGACACTGGTGGGTTCAAGATGCTTAAAGATATTTAATACAGTTGACTAGTCAAGGGAAGCTTAAACAAACATCAGAAAAATTGTCCGTATCCATGGTTAGTATAACACCCAGCGAAGTAATGAATTAGATAACATGTGCAGTAGAGAAAAATTAAAGGAAACACTTCAAGTGCGGTCTCTAATAGTATCTGTGTTAGTCGTGGTTCTCCAGAGGAACAAAAGAGGTGGTGGTGGTGGTGGTGGTGGTGGTGGTGGTGTGTGTCTGATTTACTAGAGTGGCGCATGGGCTATGGTCTGTGTAGTTCAACAAAGGCCATCTCCCAATGGAAAGGCCAAGAATACTGTAGTTGTTCGGTCCCTGAAACTGGATTCTCAGCAGTCCCAGTCTGGAGTCCCAGAGGATTCCTTGAGAGCTGGAATATGGAAGAAGTAGATTCTAATCCCAGTGAAGGAATGGTGGAGCAGCAGGGTAGATGAACTTTGCACCAAGAGTGAGGTCAAACAGGCAAAAAGTAAAAGCTTCTTTCTTCCCTATGTAATGTGGGCTACTACCAGAAAGTGTGGCTCAGATTTAGGGTGGGCCTTCTCATCCCGTATAATCCAGTCAATAAAATCCCTCACAGGTGTGCCCAGTTGCTTGGGTTTTAGTTGATTCTAGTGGCAGTCAAGTTGACAACCAAGATTAGCCTTTACAAAATCACACACCAAGGTGAACTCCTTAGAGAACTAATAAATTGTATACAAAATATAAATTTTGAAAACATTGTAGGAGGATACCTGAATGACTGCAAAACAAAACAAGAGATTTCTAAAGTGAAAAGACATAGAAAATAGTATAAATATCATTTTTACTGAATAATAAATACTGTGTGCATAATCTTATTTATGTAAAAATTATTTTGAGGGGAGTATGTAATACTAAAATAGAAAGTAGGCAAAGGTATTTTAATAAATTTTTTAAAATATTGTACAAACTCAGTAATAAACAAAGAAATACAACATATAAGGTGATGACTTTTGATAGGCTCAGTTATTAATGATTTTAAAAATAGTATGTCAGTATTATACTAAATATAAACATTATTATTTGCTGGTATAATTAATTATATATCATATATATATGAATCCATACATAAACATGCATAATAGATCGCTGTCCTCTGCAGTGGATTCAGGAATATTCTAGAACACAGTGTTCACATACTGATTTAATGAAAACTGATGGAGTTTAGGAATTACTGAACCAATTCAAAAATACCTATTTTGATTACTAAACAAAAATCCCCATATTTTTGACATAAATTCCTTCTGTCTTCCTTGCAGATAAGTTTGGTGCCTAACAGGCTAGAAATCCTAACATTCACATCTGTTAGGCTACCCTTTACAGGAAACTGTAGAACTCTTGAGGAATGGTAGGAAAAAGTGAAAGACAAAATGATCATTTGTTTCTTTAGTAAATTACATAGTTTCTTGTGATTAAATTAGTCTTTGATTAAGCCTTGAATGATGCATGAAAGTTAATGCTAGCAAATATAGTGTTTATGCATGCTATATACAAAATATATTTATATACTATTATCTTATATAATATACAAATGTATTTGTTGTGATAGTCATGCGCATATGTGTGTCTTCATAAAGTTAAGTACTAATTTGTATGTGTATTTGTATACAAATCCAAATCTTGGCCATGTTGACTGTACCTACCTGAATCACACTCAGGAAAATTTGTCACCAGCTTATGTAAGTTCAGTGCACATTAGAGCACCTGGGCAGTTGTCAGCAGCAGTAGTTACACATGAGGAACAAAAACATTCCATATTGAGTCATATGCATTAAAGAAGCTGGCCCTCTGCCCGAATGCTGTGCCACTTGTAATTATGAAGTGCCAACTGTGCTTGATTTCTGTGCATTCTGCTGGTGGGGTCTGCACACTGCCATGCTGCACATTCTATGTTTTGTGTTCCAAATTCCTTGTTCTGATTTGGAGTTTCAAGTTAGGAATACTGGGTATGCTACATGGACAATAAATGTACATTTTATTAACTTTAATGGTTTAGCAGGCTTCAGCTACAAGAGAAAACTAATTTATATAAAAACAGATCATTTAATATAATAAAATTGTTATACTAGAGTCGTCTTTCTCCCTCCCCTCCCCCTCTCTCCTATGTATGTCTCCTCCCCTGTCTCTCCCTCTGTTTATCCTTTTCCCTGACTCTCCCTCTCTTTCTTCTCTTTTCCCCCTCTGTGTACACCTTCCAATGTCTCCTTCCTCTGATGGACTAATATTTACCTTGGAACTCAACTAAATCATTTCTTTTCTCCCCACTTCAGAATTCTCGTATTTTGTTTGTTTCAACGTCAAAGACTAAAAATAAAATGTCTGTGTCTCACTTCTTTTGGGAGGTTTTCTGAACTGAGTAAGAGAATTCTCCAGTTTTACTTTGTACTGCAACTAAATTATATTTTATCAATCAATGAGGTCACTGTTGCACAGTCTAAATAGTTCAGTTGGGACCTATTCCTCACCTACCCTTATGTTTCCTCAAACAGTGCCATGATTCATTTAGGAAGGGCAAATTCTGGTCATCCAAGAGTGGTCCAGAACATTCCTGAAAGCTGCAGTTAAAGTGCCAGGTCAGTGCTTATGAAGTGAAGAATCCCCCTTGATTTGAGCTGGCTCCATGCTTTAAGGCAAATGTAGGTTCCGGTACTTGGCACCCTGGAAGTACCAGGCATACACCGTCTTCTTTCTTCTCCCTCATCCTTTCTGTCATTTTTGGTATCCACTAGCCCTTGCTTCTTGGAGAAAGAATATAGTTCTACCAGGGCTCTTGATGATCCAAATGGTAAATTACTTATAAGAATATGATTATTTTAGAAATAAAAATATCTAACTATTGAGTCCTGTCTCTCATTGTATGAAGGAATGGTATCACTCCTACTGACTAGTTTTAACTGCTTTGAAACCACTGCTACCCAAACCAACTCCAGTTAAACTTAGCTGAAAGTCTTGTTCAAAAGTCCCAAGACCACCTTATAAGGCCTAAAGATTTGGGGATATTCCATGTGGCAGATTACCTCTTAGGTTTACTCTTTTAGGGATGAAGGTTTTACTTGCATCAGTTCCACAGTTTAAAGTATGGTTCTCTAACATGCTCATAAGCAACCTGAGGCTCTTACACTTGAAGAAAGTCAATGATGGGTCATGGAAGAATTACAGTACCTTCTGAGGCCTCGAGAAATCATTCTCTTGAGGGTTGATATGAATTCTCTCCCTAAACCCTTGTATAGGACCAGATTATCTTTAGGGAAGACAATGGGTGAGTCTCTTCTCATATTTGCTCAGAAGCAAATCAGGCCTTGAAATGATGGAATGATCCTTGGATGGATGCATCAAAATGAAATCCTCTGTCTATCACCTTCACCATAAGTTACAGTAAGCTTTGTAGCCAGCCAGGGAAGTTATTTTCTTCAGTACCTACTAAATACAACTGAAGATGTAATTGGTATTTGCCAATCTTTCCATATCTACATAAATCTGCTTTTTTGGCTTCCTTTTATGCTTTAAGGCACAGTTGTTTCCATGGACTGCTCTTGGTTGTAGAAGGTCTTTGTAGAAGGAAGAAACATAAAATTAGAAACTGGATAATAGGAGAGCAAAGGAATGTTAAGTAGCTGATATCACCAATTATTCTGTAAGCCATATGGTATTGGTGATTATATTCTTCTTTAATTTTTATTAACAAAAGTAAAATACTTAACAATATTTCAAAAGCATTTGTTTATAGTCAATAAATGGTAATGTTTTAAATACAGTGATCTATCTGTAAGTTCTTCAACACTATGAATTAAATGACATTAAATCAATATCCAAGCACTATGTTCTTGTCTATTTACTCTGCCAGACTATTTGTCATCAATTCCAAGTGCCAAACATGATAAAGTTCATCATACTATCTAAGGGAGCCAAAGGTTTAATGTTACAACACAAGGTATGGCTTCCATTCAGGAAATCCGTGTTTTCCTTGCTTTAAAAGGCTGTCTTCACATAATTGCATAAAGGTCTTTTTAACACTGAATTTCTGGAACACACATGAGCCAAGAACTATCTTCTCTTACATTGTAGGCTCCTTCAATACACTTAAGGCCTGGAGATGAGCCAGAACACTAGGATGAGTTCAAAAGCATTGAAACTTGGATATAGTGTGCAGAATCATCCCAAGATATTGTTCTTGTGTATTCATCTCCTGCTAAAACGTAGTCCCTCCATGACTGGAGACTGTAGGGCAGAACAGTCTACATCTGACTGCATTGTGGCTCTCTGATATATTTTCTTGGGACATTCTTACTGAGCACATCTGTTCTGATTTCTTCCTTTTTTTTTTATTTTACCTACCCACCACAATTTCCATACTCTCCTCCCATTCCTCTCATTCCCTTCCCCCACCTCCCTCTCCACCCACTCCTCCTCCATCTCCATTCAGAAAGGGGCAGGCCTCCTATAGGAGTCAACAAAGCATGGCACATCAAGTTGAGGCAGGATCAAGCTCCTCCTCTTGCATCAACCAAGTTTGGGGATTGGGTTCCCAAAGCCAGCTCAAGCACCAGGGACAGGTCCTGGTCCCATTGCTCAGAGTCCCACAAACAGACCAAGCTAAACAACTGTCACACACATGCAGAGGGCATAGGTCAGTCCCATGCAGGTTCCCTTGCTGTCGGTCCAGAATTGGTGAGCTCTTATGAGCTCAGGTCAGCTATCTCTGTGGGTTCCTCTGTCATGACCTTGATCTTCCTGGCTCATACAATACTTCCTCTTTCTCTTCAACAGGACCCCTGGAGCTTGGTCAGTGCCTTGTTGTGGATCTTTGTATCTATTTTCACCAGTTACTGGATGACTGCTGATGACAGTTAGTGTAGTCACTGATTTGATTACAGGAGAAGGCCAATTCAGGCACCCTCTCCACTATTGCTAGGAGTCGAATATATCAGAAAATGGAAAGATCTCCCATGCTCATGGATCAGTAGGATTAACATAGTAAAAAATAGCAATCTTACCAAAAGCAATTTACAGACAGATTCAATGCAATCCCCATCAAAATTACAACACAATTCTTCACAGACCTCAAAAGAACAATACTCAACTTCATATGGGAAACAAAAGATCTTTACCAATCCCACATGTGACAGAGGACTGATCTCCAAAATATATAAAGAACTCAAGAAACTAGACATTAAAATGCCAAGTATTCCAATCAAAAAATGGGGTACAGATTTGAACAGAGAATTCTCAGAAGAATCTCAAATGGCCAAGATACACTTAAAGAATTGTTCACCATCCTTATCCATAAGAGAAATGCAAGTCAAAATGACTCCCTTCTGATTTCTTAAGACAAGTTCCACTTGTCAAGTACTAGTGTGCTCTGAAGCCATCCTTTCCATTAGAATAATTTCCATTAGAATACACACATCTGCTCTAATTTAGTAAGTTGATTTTATATTTGAAACAGAGTACAACTCTATGTCACATTGTTTAAATTCCTCTCGTTGTGATTATAAAGATTATTGCCATAAGTAAAATAAGTCCCAAACTTAATGACCTTGTGCAAGCGTCTTTACTGTCACTCAAGTGAGTCCGGACCTTTTAGTGTCAAGCTGTTGATGCAGCTGTGCTTTTCCTTACTAGAGGATGGACTCTGATCAGATCCATTCTAGGGGAATCAGACTGAAGGGACAGAACAGCCAAATAAGTTCTTTTTGTGGAAACAGCAGAAGCACTAGAAAGCAACCCCCACCACAAATGCATATTTCAGTAATACATCTGCTAATATCTCAGTAGTCAAGCCAAGTCATGTGGCCATCCCCAAATCAAAGTTCAGCAAAGTGTCCTAGACCCATGCAAGGCCAAAGCAAATCATGTGACTCTACATCAGTGGAACAATGATACAGATGCTGCCCATGCTCACAATAATAATATCATTTAACATAGTAGCTTTTGTACACTATATAATGTATAAACAGTTAAGGCACAGTTCTAAATTTTCATATTATTTTGTCTAACAAGAGTATAGCATTCCTTAAGGTAAAGGTTTTATTGAACAAAGCAAATAAATAACTAAATAAAATCTCACCTGTCTCTCCCTCTCTCATACACACACACACACACACACACACACACACAAACACATACATACACACACACAGAGAGAGAGAGAGAGAGAAAGAGAGAGAGACTATTGAACACATACACACTTGAACACCAGAATAAAACTGAAGTGTGTTCATGATATTTGAAAGATTACCTAATATATGTGAGTAGAGATCCATAGATGTATTGCTTTGAATGGGTTCTTGACACGAGTTAGTGCCTAATAAGTGCCGCTGTCTGATGACCATCCACTTACCTTGCTCATAGTAGTTGTTCAATAACTATTGACTCATTAGCTTTATCATCTGTTTTGTACAGTCACTTCCTAGAATCTGGAACTCCATAGCCATATTATTAGGGCTTGTTAGCTCTTAACTATACAGAACAAATGCTCTTCTAATTTTAAACATCATATCATTGCTCCATGCATTTTGAATTATACAGAGCAATTGTTCTCAGCTCTTCTGTCTGCAGACGACTTTGGTCTTGCAACACATCACGTGGATTACCTCCTCTGTCTGCTTCCATTCACCACAGCAAGAAAAAAGCCAACCAGAATTAATGGGCAACTGGGCTCTATCCTCATTGGGAACAGCTGTTTCTTATTAAATACCATAAGTAATATATTAATTCTTGCCAGAAACAAAAGTAAAGACATTGTCATACTCAAAGCATTACCAGTACAAAAGTCCAGTCAGCAGAGCACCTGGAGGACCCCTTGTTCAGACAGCCCCCTGGGTGTCATTCATCTACAGACTCAAGATGTTATGTTTCTTCTGTTTGCTTGCAGAGGGAGATACGGTCAGAATCTGGACGGACAGAGTCCACTCCTGTTGACTTGTTTGGCTGATATATAATGATAATGGTTGAGTTGGTGAGATGATCACACAAATGCCGTGATAGCATGTGGCAGACCTCATAAAATATGGACCCTAGAAAGACACAAGAGAGGACCATGGTCAATTCAACCATTTGCAGGCATTAGCCAAGGTCCTAGAGAAGTGATCTGACTACTTCATAGCCAATCAACCCAATAGTGAACATGTCAGGCTAAGAATGCAGATCTGCTGGAGTCTGAGCAAGGTTCTCTGAAAAAATGCTACATGAAACTGCATGCTTTCATTTGACAGTCAACCCAATTGGCCTGGGCAAGTAGTGATTCATGTATACCCTTAGAGGAAACTTGAGTGCTTCAACAGTTTTCATGACATAAATGTGGTGGTCTAGATGCAAAGTACAATGGGTGACATTTGTACAAGATGTGTTAATTTTCCTATTGCTTGGGTTTTGTAAATCTGTCAGCATATCTTTCCTATGATGAAGGTAAAATAATAAAAGCTAATATATTTTACAACTTAGTGTTTGCCAGAGTTAACTCAACAACTCCAAAAAGAACCTTTAAAGTTCTATTTTATAGATGATGAAATTAACACTCCAAGAAATAGAATAACTAGTTCAGGACATACAGCAAGGAAGTATGGGGCCAGGTTATGTACAGTGGATGCTTCTATTTTTGACATGTTTTTTCATTGTGCTGTAGGAAGCCATATGTTACTTTAGCTTTGGACGTCACTTAATTTGTCAATTTCTTCAGCATATTTTGCCTTCTTTATTGTATAGGAAATATATCCCTATAAACAAATTGTAAGTATTGATTTGACTATTTCCAAAGTCATGCCTTAAACAATTGTGTTTAGGGTTTTTATAAATGTGTAGTGTTCATTTCTTCATTTATTCAAACTTGGGCATGACTAAACTCCATGAGACTTTATGGTTCTTTAGATATGACCCATTGATAATGATTCCTGGAATAACTGTACTTGCCTACTTACTCCAACACATTGCTTTGAAACTAAACTGTCACATCTATGTCCATAAAAATGGTTGAAACACTTAGGCCTCATATGGAAAATACCAGCTACAGCCTAGTAATAACATATCACCCTAAAGTCAGGAAGCCATGGCCTCAAGTTTTTCTGTTTTTAATATTTGAGTGAGTTTTGATTTTGACTGGTCCTAAATTCATCTTTACTTTCTATATAAGTTCCAACTACATTCAAAGGTGGAAAGATTCAATGGTCTGTTTTATTTTCCTGATGAGTGCTTGCTGAGCTAGGCTGCTGATGGCACTGCTCCTGCTGCTCTGTTAACACAAAGTCTCATTTCTGGTAAGGCATGAAGGTTGTCATGTGACTCCATGCAATTTTGTTTTCCATTCGTTCAGTACTTGGTCTTCTTAATCTTACCACTTCTAACGATAGAGAATTGGTATCTCATCACGACTTCAATTGGGTTTTCCCAATGGCTGATGATGCAGAACATCTTTTTGTGCATAGCAGTTACTTACAACTAACCTTAGTTAAGTGTTTTGGTTTGTCTTTTGCCCATTTTTAATTGGCTGATTGATTCATATTAATTTTTAAATATATATTGGTTAAAGGTCCTTTGCCAAGTATTTGTTTTCTCTTCTCTTAAAAGTGTCTTTCACAGACATTGAACTGTTTAATTTTTTAAAAGTTCAATTTGATATTTTGTTGTTGTCTTTTATGCAACATGCTTTTGGTGTTGTGTTTAAGGAGTTCTTGCTTAACTTTTGATCCTTCAGTTTTTATTCAGTATAAAGCCCTTGAGACCTGTCACTGAGAGAGGAGCATGGAAGCCTCTGAGGACAGTTATATATATGAATGTGCTTCCTCCAGTTTGTTCATATTGCTTCATTGTGTTAGGGGTAGAGAGATCTCTGATTTCCATAAGTACTTGGACAATTAAGCTTTTTATTATCTTATGAAATTCCTCTTTCTCTTGGTACTTTTTTTTCTGAATCCAGTTCTGTCTAGTTTCATAACTGCTTTGACTTTGTTTGCTAGGAATATTTTTTGGGTATTGTTTTCATACTCTTGCTTTTAACTGGTTTGAATTTCCATATTGGAAATGTGTTTCTTGTAGACTTTTTTTAAATCCATTTCCTAAATCTTCTGGTTTTAATTGATGCATTTAGTGCATTTGTATTTTTTAAGATTTATTTTTAATTATATGTGTATGAGAGTGTGTCTGTATCTGCATGAAGTACACAGGTGCCTAAGGAGGCCGGAACAGAGTCTCAGATATCCTGGAACTAGAGTTACAGGAGGTTGTGAGCTGCCCAGTAGGCATAGTAGGAATCAAACTCAGATCTTCTAAAAGAACAGTCTACTCATTCAAATGCTGAATCATCTCTCTAGCCCATTACATTTGTACTTAATGCAGTTATCAATTATTGTTATGCCTGATTAACTTCAATCATTTTATTTATTTTATTTGTTTTCTAATTATTAACTTTGGACTTTTCCCTAATTTCTTATTTCTTGGCTCTTGGGGGTATTAAATGACCTTTTAAAAGAAAGTTTTACGGTTTAACCTGTTCATTATGATTTATGTGTGTGCTTTGTTATTTTGGTGGTTTCTCTAAAATGTATGATGTACCTACTTGACTTTCCATAGCTTGTGTAGATTGAAATAGCTTATATTAGTAATTTAACACTATAGAAGGAAATGTAGAAGTTTTACTATGCCAATGTTTAGTTACTTGTTATAGTATTTGTTTTTGCTATCAAATTTTTATTTTCAGTGAAAGAAGAAAGTGATATGTCCAGTTAGTCTAATCACTGCCATTTTCATTGTCGTCCCCATTTCTGCTGCTATAACTGTTCTCACATCATTCAGTTTTGTTTAGTAATTATTTTAGCAGATGAGCTTCAGATGAATTCTTTTGCTTTTCCTCAACCAGAAAATACATTTACTTGACTTCCACCCTTGAAAGACATTTTGACTGACATGGATCTGAGCTGACAACTCTTCTCTTGCAATGCTTGAAACATGTGCCACTTTCTTCTGACATTTCATGACTCCTGATATGAAAATTACAGGCATCATAAAGTCAGTATTCTCCTATAGATCATATACAATGCTCCCCTGGCAGTCTTAGTTTTTGGCCTTTGGCTTTATTGTAATATGTCTTTTTTTTTATTAAGAAACTTTTTATTCATTTTACATACCAATCACAGATCTTTCTCTTCCTTTCTCTTGCCCCCCCAGTCTCCCCCACCCAAGCCAGCCCCCATTCCCTCCTACAGGAAGCTAAGGCCTCCCATCCCAGCTTAGACTACTAGCAATAATGGAGAGGGTGCCTGAACTGGCTTACTACAGTAATCAGATTGGTAAATACTCTGGCATCATAGAACCTTTCTTCAGTAACTGATGGAAGCAGATGCAGAAATCCACAGCCAAACACCAGGCCGAGCTCCAGGAGTCCAGTCGAAGAGAGAAAAGAGAAATTCTATGAGCAAGGGGCATCAAGATCATGATGGGAAAACCTACAGAGACAACCAAACTAAACTAGTGGGAACTCATGAAATTTAGACCAACACTAGTGGAGCCTCTACAGGACTAGGCCCTCTGTATAAGTGAGACAGTTGGTACATGAGCGGGCTTTTTGGAGCCCACTACATATATTGTAATGTGTCTTGATATGGAAATCATTGTTTCGGGATCATATAAGCTTCTTGTCTGAGGTGTTTTAGCCATTCGTTTTCTACATGCATTTTCTCTCTCACCACGTTCTGATCCCTTTCTGGTAGATGACAAAAATGTTAGATATTTCCCTGTCAACCCACTGTTCTCTGAAATCTGTATATTATTGGTTTTTTGTTTGTTTGTTTATTTGTTTGTTTCACTCCTTTTCTTTTTCCTATTAAAATTGGATAATTTATGTTGACCTAACTTTACGTTTCTGAATTCTGAATTCATTAGTTCACTTCCTTGGAGTGAACTAATCCAGGGAGCTTTCATTAAATACATTTTTCTACTAGTTGATTCTTTGTATCTTCTTTTCTTCACAGAAACTTTAATATATTTATTGATTAAAATGTTTGAAATTGTATCTGGAGTACATAAAGCTTTTCAGCCTTCAGTAGGTCACTTAGTACCTGTGCCATTCTCATGGTAGAATCTGTTAAGATTATTTTCCCATGTTAGCTGAGATTTTTCTGGTTCTTTGCATACTGAGAAATTTTGCTTTATATCCTGGATATTTAGGGCATTATGCAGCTGTCATATTTGTAGTAAGTCTCAGCATACATTCTATAGACTGTGATTGCAATGCCAATTTACCTGTCAGAATCTGTAATATTGTATTTCTCCTCTGTGCTGCTCAGAAGCCAGATTGACCCATGGTTTATGTATTTGTCAGGTAAGTCCTCAAAGTCTTTTCTGTAATGGGTTGAATCTCATACAGAGTTTGTTTATTTCTTGACAAAACTGGCCTAATGGGCAAAGAACTGTCGTTGCCTCAACTGCTGATAGTAAGCACACTGTCCAATCCAGAAAAGCAGGACACAAGGAAAAGTGACTGCTGAAACTTGCCAAAACAGGGTAGGACACTCCTTCAAATTTTCCTGCTTCTGAAAATGGTCTGCCAGATATTCTAGGTCGATAGCCAAAGTTGGATGACCCAAAACTGCAGAGAAACACTGGGTGACTATCCAGGCAGTCAGCTGTTTCTGTCATTTCTTGCATTTTTCGGAAGTTGCTTACTTGCACTTCCTGCTTATTCAGGTAATATTACTTTCCTTCTCAGGTCTTTGATGGGGTTGAAGACTAGGTAGTTACAGTTACAATCCTCTCAAATCTTAGCTAGGAGCATACTAGGTTTAAGACTTAGACTCTTCAGGATAGGACAGCTATTGGAGTAATCGCTGTAATTTGCCAATTACCTATAGTCTGGACATCTAGAATGTGTTTCTTGCTTGGTGTTGTTCTTGATGGTTATAGTTCCCTTTTTTATGTTTGTTGCTAGAGTTTTCCTGGTCCTGCCTGGCCCATGGTCAGGACAAATCTCTTTCACCCGCCAGTCCCACAGCTGCTCAGACCCAACCAAGTAAACACACAGAGACTTACATTGCTTACAAACTGTATGGCCACAGAAGGCTTCTTGTTAACTGTTCTTATATCTTAAATTAACCCATTTCTATTAATCTATAAGTAACCACGTGGCTTGTGGCTTACCAGTATCTTAACATCTTTTTATCGTGGTGGCTGGCAGCATCTCTCTGCCTCAGCCTTCCACTTCCCAGCATTCTCCTCTCTCCTTGTCCTGCCTATGCTTCCTACCTGGCTATTGGCCAATCAGTGTTTTATTTATTAACCAATCAGAGCAACTCATTTAACATACAGAATATCCCACAGCATATGTTATTACTTTTTCTTTCTTCTGAGCAATACTTGGTAATTGTTCTTATTGTATGTAGTTTTGTATTAGGATTATGACCTTCTTAATTAGACAAAAAAGGGCAAGTGTTGTGGGAATTCAATCCATTCAGCCAATGGCACTGGGATGACTAGTCCTAGGGCATGGTCTTGTCTGGGTTTGTGACTGGATAAGGACTGAGGAAGAGGGTTGTGCTCTCTCTCTCTCTCTCTCTCTCTCTCTCTCTCTCTCTCTCCCTCCCTCTCTGGGATGTGGAAGGTTTCCTGACACCACAGTTCAGTGAGCTGGTACAGAGCTTTCCCCATCCTTTCCTGGTGGACAAGGAGGCAGCAGCGCTACTTCATTCTGTAGTCATGAGTGTGTTTTTCCCATTTCATCCCTTAATAAATTAATGACCAGACTTCCTTGGGTTTTCAGTGGGAAAGACCAAGGTTTACAAAAGTGCTTTCCTGAGTTCTTCATTTGCTATAATCTTCAAACTTTTGACTCAATTGAGACTGTACTTTAGATACCTTGTGCTGCCATGGACTTTTGCAATTGTGCCCAAATCTTAGGTCAAGTGGCATGAGGACAGAGAAAAAGCAAGGAGTTTCCCCTTACTCCTGGAAACCTGTGGATGAAGAAAACTGAACTCCTTTCTCAGGTTTGAGTCCTTCAGTCCCACACTGCTATAGGCTTCTGCCACCACCACAAGATTGCTTGGAATTCCTGGTGCAGTAGAAGGAAGAGAGAAGCAGGAGAAGAGGGAAGAGCAGGAGGAAACAGGGAAGAGGGCAGGAGGGAAGAAAGATCAGTAGATCTCTGAATTTTGTAGTATTAAAGTATCTCATTGCTTTCTCTTTAAATCAAAACTAGAAGGCTTCTCCTGCAGCTATCTCGCCTGGACCCTGGTACCCACTTCAAGTACAGTGAGTTCAAGCTACAGGATATCGGCAAAAATAGAACTTTTAAGCTCCATGTTGGGTTGGTGGTACCATGATTTAAGACCTTCTTCTCAATTGGCTGACTTCTGTTTACTTTGGGGTGATATTAAATAACTGTTTCATGCATTCTGTTCAGAGATGGGGCAAGGTAGACTATGTTCACTCCATTTCCTCTGAAGCTGAAAGACCTCCTCATCTAGTTTCATGTATTCTGTGGTATGCAAATATACTGAAGTACTCTAGGAGTGCCTCTTTCTAAAGAAAGGGTTCCTTAGTAATTTAGTGGGGACTTTAGAAGATGGGCTCTGTGACAAATCTATTCTAAGATCGAGAGATGTAAAGACCAGGAGCTAACCCTGCCATGGAGGAGTTTACAGCTCACTTCTCAGCCCTCTGTCAATAGCTAACATTCCCTTACAAAGAGCATTTTATCTATGATAGGAAATTAAATACCAAGTGAGTAGCTACATAAAGTAAAGTCAGCCCATTGGAATCCCCCACTTTTCTGTATCTTGAGGTTCAATGATAGGAGAGTGAAGAACAGCTAGAGACACTCTCTTCCATAACAATATCTACGTGCATGGGTAGCTCAAGCTCTAACCTGCTATTCCAACTTTTATTTTCCTAGGGATGCCTTTAATTCTTCAATAAGTGGTTCATTATACCTCACTTTGTGTGAGTTGTTATCTGTTTTTATGCTCTAACACACTAATACACGTTTAATCTATGAGAATATATAAATGATAACAACTAGTTGTGTGATGGTACCACAGAAGGTAACAGAAGTCCTCTTCAGTTTGTGAAAGGTCCTGCAGGAGAGATGTCCTTTAACTGAAAATAACCTCACTGCTGCAAGAAAGACTATCCTATCCCTTTTGTGATTCTAGAGTATCTAACTAGTCTTATTTGACAAGCTGTATAAAATGTTTGAGAAAGTTGAAAGATATTTTAATACTGTGAGCCTTAACCTAAAAGTTAAAACTAAGACTCCAGACTGGCAAAATCCCCAATACCAGACATGAGAAGCCTTCTTTTCAGTTATTTGTCAAGGGAGTTCAAGATACTCCAAAAAAAAATGTAGGTGATTGCTATTGTCCTTGATTGTTCCCTAAATGTTGAAGTCCCTATTACTGAAGACACTATGCAGTTTGGAGACAGGACTCAGAAAATTCAAGATAAATCTGACCTAAAAGCCTCCCCCCCCAGGACTAGATTTCATAATAATGGAAAGGGCTGTGTAAGCTGGCAAGGGAGGGGAGCAACTAATTGTCCTACCCAGATGCAATGCCTATGAACCATAACAATGACCAGCATGGTAAGATATTCCTAAAATGTATTCTCAAAGTGCAGTAGGGGCACTCATACCTTGGTGGTGACCAACAGTTTTCTAATTAGACTTAAGGCCTATTGAATAGGATGGAAATCATGACTGATTTGAAACTATAGAAAACCACCTGGGACTAGTGAGGTCATGAATCCTCTAAGAGAACATGCTACTGCCACTTTACTAAACTGATGTAAGTCCTAACTATATTCTAATTATTGATCCTTATACCCACTAATAAATGTAGCCCCTACTCCTCTCTTTGAGGCAGATAGGAGCCATTGTAGAAAGTCACAGCTGGTCAAAATGCAGAGAACAACTGACTATGCAGTGTCTAGAACCCACACGATCCCACACTTAAAGCTCAGGGACATTGTGAAAGAGAGGGAAGAAAGATGGTGAGAACCAGAGGATCAGGAATTCTGCTTTCAAGTTTATGTCTCCTAGAAATGACAGGGAAGTTTCCTCCATGATACATCAATGATATGGCTACTTAGGACCTTAACAATGACAATACCAACAAACATACTAGTGTGGAAGAGGAAATCTCATGAGGTCCCACACCTACACAAAGAACTATAGAGTGCTAAAAGAGGGAGAATTAGTCTTCCCTGGGGATGAATCCCCTAATTGGTTACCCAATACCACGAAGTCAACCTTGAAATCATATACACAAAAGAAACACTAAATGGACTTAGCAGACTATATTTATGTATTTATGCACATGTGTGTGCATGTGTCACAATAATAATTAAAGAAAAAGAGACCGTAAATTTGAGAAGGAGTGAATGGGAGAATATTGGAGGGGTTGGAGGGAGGAAAAGGAGGAGGAAAATCATGTAATTATGTTTCAATTAAAGTTCAAGACAAAGAGACTCGTGGTTGAAGTTCTATTCACTGCTAGAACATTTAAAAAGGCATACAAAAAGCTCTGCTCATGCTGCAGTTTAGACATCAAATAACTCTTACAAAACAGCATTTTGATGAGTTAAGTGTAAATGAACCAGAAACATACGGATTAAATTTCCCTTGAAATACGCAGGGGCTTAACAATTAAGGGGGAAAACACTGCCTGGCAAAACGTGGTTTGAATTTTGCCAAGTCCAAAAGGTTTAAGGAGCAGTTTAGGATGTTTTTCCAGGCAGTTAAACCATTGCTAGGACTCCCTATCTGTCAAGAGCAGATCTAGAATGCTCTTCCTTCTGGCTGGCTGTTGTCTAGTCCTCGGTGGGGGAGATGGACAGGCACAGCCCATGCCTCCTGCAGTGTGCCCTCATTTGCTCCTTGTTACGTGTTAATGCAGCGGGTTCAGACACATGTCCCTTTTCTCCTCTTCAGTATCTTTTCTGAATACTTTTGAAACTACTTTTGAAAAATCACAATTTTGAAAGTCGGTTATGAAATCAGTAGAATAATTTATTGCCCAAAGTTATGTAGCATAACTCTGAGGGGAAAAAAGTGTCCCTCTTTTGTAATTTTGGAGCCTCAAAATCATCTGCAGAAAAATGAGTAATCTTATTGGTGTCTCAGTAAGTAAAGAGACTCATTACTAATTAGTTCTGTAGGAAAACTGAAAATATGAGCATCCTTACATATATTAACTTTAAAACATATAGTTATGCTCATATGTTCAACCTTTCCTGCTGTATATTATATTAAACTTAAAAAGGCAAAACTTTGAAAATATACAAAAGTGGAGAAATTTCAATATTCAGTATCATTCTGACACAAAGAATGATTTTTAAATCTTACAATTTTTAGCATAATTGAGTTTTCTATTGTTGTTGCTGTTGTCATTGGTTCTTGTTTTTGTCAGTGAAACCAAACAAGACTTGCTTCTGTTGCATATGGGAAAGAGGTTAACAATCTGTCCTCATGGAATTAGAGGAAATTTCAAGGATTGATTAAGAAGTACCCTAAACTTCCCACTGGGACCAAGTCATGTGCTTTATTTAACCAATTCCATTCTTATTTGGCTGCTTGCAATCCTGCTCTGTAACATTCACTAACGGCCTGCAGGGATTGTAGAAGATCTTGCATTTAGTGCAAGGGGACATCAGAAGGTAGCATTCCCAGTGGGGAGACTGGCATCCAATATCTGCCCTTAAGAGACAAATAGCCACATTTATTGTGACTATTTCATGATCTTACTCATAGGTAACAAGTAAGTGAGCCTGAGCCTTTTCTGGGCCAGAGTAATTAATAACTTGGGTATTTGAATAATGTGCAGATAATTTTGAATAAAAATGTATCCCTGTATAAATGGGAACATGAAGAATATTGTTGCGGGCTGCTAGGTCCCCAGCAATAGATACACTGAATCCCTCATTTCTAATACCTTCCATTAAGTGGGATGGTACTTGGAGAGGCGATCTTAAACAGATAATTAAACAGTGAGATCTTTAAGGTAATCCTTGCAAACATGACTAGTGCCCATGAAAGTCTGGGCATATATATGTATTGAAAAGTAATATTGTGTGGAGATATAGGGAGGAGATCGTCAGCCACGGCTAAAGAAAGAGATTCAATAGAACCCAGTTTCTATAAATGAGGCACAACTCATTCCTGCTGTTCAAGTCACCTAGTCCATGACAGTTTGTTACGGCAGCCTTAGCAGAATAATACATGCATTTAAAAAAATCTTCCTACTAAAACAGTGGGGGTACCATCTGATATTAAGATTTGTCACCAGACCTATGCGTTTCAGCTTACAGCATATGAATAGTCTAGCAAGCAGAAGTAGCAATGTGGCCCTGGATGAAGTTTTATCTGGTGTCATCTACTCTGACAGCATTCTGTCCAAATAAACAGACACAGCAAAACTCAATTAAGTATATCAATATTTGGATTTGAGTATTTTGGATTAAAAATTAATGTATAAAATAACCCTATCCTCCTATGAGGCATTGTTGACATAAAAAATACCTTTTTGACAAACACGGCTTGTCTGCCAAAGCACTCTAGCATATTTTAAAACATGAGCCTAAAACTCTCTTATGTACAGGGAATCAGTCGTGAGAAAGCTTTCATTATAACCCTTTGCTGGAAAACATTTTTTTTTTATTTAAAAGCTTACATAGCATGCAATATATATAATATCTACCAAACCTTCATTATTAAAAGAAGGACATTTTGAGTCTTATAAAACTAATAAACAAGATATATATTGTTACAGTATATATTCATATCTGTGTGCCACTATGTATCAAAATCAACAGTTTATTATAGATTAAAATGATATAATTATATCCATGCCTACATTCTTAAAATAGAATAAAATAGGTGGTTCTATTAGAGTAGCTTCAACCTAGAGTATTGTATATGGTCAGTAAAAATCACTAGAGGTTTAATCCTTAAGTCCCCAAATAGACATTTATATTCCTGAAAGTAATCTCTTAGAATGTGAAGGCACAGTCCCTTAGCCCATAGTAACCCTATGTCCACAACAATCATAATGATATTCAAGGGAACCCAGGGAATAATTTTAAATATATTACAACCCTATGTTTCACTTGCAAGCGTTTGGAGTGGCATAAAAGAAAAAGATGTAGTATGCTTTGTAAGATGTCAAATTCAACAGAACAATTTATACCTACTTCTGAAACTTAAGTGATGTCATTCTGCATAGTAGAATTGTGTAACTCTCAGACCCTGAATCCCTGACAGGATAACAAAGTTGTAAGTTCTAAAAGAAAAAGAAAGAGAACCTCTTTAGGCTATAAGGTGACTATCTGCTTTAATGTCCCATTTTTACTTGTATGAATCAAGAAATCACATCTTGTACCAAATACATACAAGAGTGGGGATATGAGTCTACACTGAGCAAAAGCAGCCCCTTCCGCTGCCCACTTCAGTGATGCGTTCAGATCGGTAGATCTTGAAACTAAAACAGCATTTGTCCAGGAGCTATCTTATCTTGCCCCAGCTGGATGAGAAGACTCAGATAGGTCCCACCTGAGAGTGAGCAGACTTCCTGTGGGATGAGGTGGGATTTACGGGATAATTGTGAGTCCCAAGTCTCACTTCACTTTTTATGTTTCTGTGTCATTCTCTTGATAAAATCGCAGAACATAGAGAATATGCTGGCCATGATTCCTGTCACATCAACAGTGATATATACCTTCATTCTCTATTCTCTAATGATCAAAGGGATAAAACTTTTTATTCCTTCTGCATCACAATAAAGAGTTAGAGGCTAATGGAGTGGACAAGCAATCACATCAGCCTCCCCTTGAAGCTCCTGTGCTGAGGTTCATGTTCATGTTAGGGAGGAAGGACAAAAGTTACATACAGAATCAACAGCAAAATCTTTATGGTGAATATAGTTGCAGGAAAATAAATGTCCTCTAGTGTATAGTACACAGTGCACAGCTCCAGTATTGGGATTCAACCACAATTAGGAAATACATTGAACCACTGGTAAAGATTTAAAATTGAACTTTGGAAACAATCTAGATGTCCATCAACTGGTGAATGGATAATAACAGTGTGGTATGTTTACACAGCTGAATATTAATCAACTATTAAAAAATCTCTGTGTTGTGTACTCTCTCCTGAGGATTTGGAGCTAGAAACAATAGATGAGACAGAACATGTAGCATTTGTATTTCTGCATCTGGGTTACCTCACTCAGTAGATTGTTTTCTAGTTCCATCCATTTAACAGCAAATCTAATGATTTCTTTTTTTTTCACAGCTAGACAGTATTACATCATGTATATGTACCACATTTTCATTCTCCTTTAGTCAGTTGAAGGACATTTCATTTGTTTCAATCTCCTACCTATTGTGAATAGATAAGCAAGAAACATGACTGAGCAAGTATCTGTAGAGTAAGAATGTCATCCCTTGGACATATGCTAAGGAGTGGTATAGCTGGGTGAGAAGGTAGACATATTTTTAGCTTTTACAGAATTCTCTGCACTGATTTTCAGAGGGTCTGCAACAGTGAATGAAGTTTCCCTTTTCCTCCAGCATTTTTTGTTCATTATTTTGCTGATTTTATCCATTCTGACTGGGGTAAGATAAAAATCTCAAAGTTGCTTTGATTTGCATTTCCTTAATTGCTAAGGATGATGAATATTTTTTTAGATATTTCTTAGCCATTTTTATTTTTTCTTTTGAGAACTATATGCTCAGACACATAGCCCACTTTTTAACTGGGTCATTTGTTTTCATGACTTTGTTTTTTTTAATTATTTATGGATTCTTGATATAATACTCTGTCATATGTTTAGCTGGCAAAGATTCCCTTTTACCCTAACTGTAAAAACCAGGAAAATGAAAAAGAAATTGCTAGATTGGGGAAAGGATCACTAAAGAGGAGACTGCCAGGATACAAGTAATAGAGAAGAGGACATAGGAAAAATGGGAGGGTGTTTTAACTGGGGAGGTAGGAGGGACTTCAATACATTAGGAGAGGGAGAGTGAAGGGGAAAATAAGAAAAAAGCCATAAGGAATATTATTTTATTTATCTAAAATTACACACACACACACACACACACACGCACGCACGCACGCACGCACGCACGCACGCACGCACGCACGCATGCATGCGTGTTTGTCAGGAGAGTCCAAGAGACTCCCAAAGCAATACAAGCTATTGCTGTGGTCCTTAGTTGTCCCCCAGAGTTTGAAGACACATCTCTATTGCTAACATCATTCACTTTTTTTTTCTTTTGGTTTTTTGAGACAGGGTTTCTCTGTGTAGCTTTGCACCTTTCCTGGAACTCGCTCTGTAGACCAGGCTGGCCTCGAACTCACAGAGATCTGCCTGGCTCCACCTCCTAAGTGCTGTGATTAAAAGAATGCACCACCACCGCCTGGCTGACAGAGATCCTGAAGGATCCAAGTTGGATCTTACATAAAAGACTCTTTTCTAAGGACCTGGTTCCATAGTAGCAGGAGGTACTATGCAAGCTGTTGAGGAAGGGAAGCAACACAGTCCTGGCTAGCTGTGATGTTTATGAACCACAATGATGTCATGCAGAGCAAGTTATCCCCAAAGGTGCAATAATGGCACTCCTGTCTTAGATGTAACCAGCATCTGTCTAATTGGACTTCAGGTCTGCTCAACAGAAGGGAAATCATGCCTGGTATTGGGAAACCTACCAAACTACTAGTAGATATTGTGGTCATGGATCTTAGAGGATAGACTACTACCACTTTACTAAGTTAACATAATTCCTAACTGCATTCTAAATACTTGTCCTTATACCCATAGATAAGTTTAGCTCTTAACCCTCATCAAGGAAGCTTCTCCTTGCAGCAGATGGAGACCATTGCAAAAATCCACAGCTAGTCAAAATGCAGAGAACAACTGATTATAGGGTGCCCAGACACAATGAATATAACTACAGCTCAAGTCCTGTACCTAAGTCTCAGGAAGCATCACAGGAGAGGGGCACATAAAGACTGTAAGAGAACAGGAACTCTGCTGAGAAATTGTATTTCCTAGAATAGAAAGAGAAGCTACACATAGGATGCCTCAACAATATGGCTGCCTAAACAAGACCTAACAGTGACAATACAACCAGAGATGTTATGGAAGGAGAAAAATGTCAAAGACATTTTAGACATTTAGACAAAGAACTGCAGGCAGTCAAAGACTGGTGATAAAGAGAGAATTAGTCATTGCCAGGGATGAGCCACCTAAAAGATTATCTAGTTCTGCATGGTCAGTCCTAAAATCATATTAACAGCACTAAACAGACTCGGCAGGTAGTACTTATATATTTGTGCACCTATACACATATGTAACAATGCAATTAAAGAAAAATAGTCATGAATTTTAAAGAAAGTCACAGATATATTGAAGAGATTGGAGGGGAAGAAAAGGAAGAGGGGAAATAGTGTAATTATATTTTAGTTAAATAATAAAAGTAAATACTTTTAAAAGATAAATGTAATCATGAAATTCACAGGTACATGGATGAAACTAGAAACATTGTACTGAGTGAGGTAACCCAGACTCAGAATAACAAACAAAATATGTTTTCTCTCATTTCTGGATATTGAACTTGAATCTTAAGATATATGTACTCTACTTGAAATACCCATAGAGTTCAGGAATTAGTTAGGGACAATGGTGGAGTAAGGAGAGACAGAAAACAATGGTATAAATGGTTAAAGAAGATCACATAACAGGAAGGTCTAAATGAGGATGAGAGTAGAATAGGGTAAAAGAAGAAATATGAAGAAGGATAATTAGCATAAAAGACACTTGGAAAAAAAGTCATGTAGAATCTTCCTGAAAATTGTGCATACATATATGCAAAACAGAGTCTAGATGGGGTTACCCTATAATGGAGCAACAATTTCCTCCTAGAGGCCACAGGATAGCAAATAAAACGCCCACTGCCAAGAATGGATTACCCCTTTTGGAGTTGTTGGCAAGTAAATTCCCATAGACTCCTCAAATATTACAGATTATTGCCAATATCTTGATTACTCCTTGAATCTGATGGCAAAACCTTCCTGCTGAAGACACCACACACTGAAGTCATGGAATACTGAAAAATCAAGCTGGTACTCAGCTAGAAGCTTTAACTCTACTGGTTAACTTTTATACTGCAGGAAGGTGCTGTGTGTGCTACCAGAGGAGAAGATGATCACCAATCTTACATATCTATGAGCCCTGTGAGCTACAAAGACTGGTCTGGAAAGACATTTCCACATGTGCAATATCTCAAATATCATAGGAATAACTAACTACTTTCTGACTGAATTTAAGGAACCATTAACCTAGTACCATTATTGGGTCAAAAAAAAAAACCCCTATGGCTAGATGGGTCTCATGCCTAAGGAAGAACCTACTGTAATTATTTTGCTAAATAGAAATAGGATTGACTGACTATGAATGTCTTATCATTATACACACTGATTAGTGCATCTGCCAACTCTCATTCATTTCCTTTTGCAGTAGATTGTGATTAACATAGAGACCTACAACTGGTCAAGACACAGAGTTAAGACTGCAGAATGCACAACTCTAATGTGGCATTTATATAACAACACTCTTCCCAAGGCTTAGGGATCATTGCAAGAAAGGGTATAGAAAGATTGTAAGAGGGGGTGGGTTACTAGAAGAAAACAGTGTTTCTGGGCATGGCAAGGCAGTTAGTTCTATAAACTCATAGCATTTGGAACAGTGTGCATGAGACCTGTTCAGACTCAGGCCAAACAAAATTTCAGCTTGGACAAGGGAAGTATGTATGCATCCTCAGCTCTAGCTAAAGTTATATTGGAAATTGATAGATACTGGGTGTAGCAGGAATCTTAAAGAGTCTTATTAATAAAAACAAACCTGAAGCCAGGTATTGGGGTGAACGCTGGAAGATCAGAGAAGCAGAACAAGCCACAGCTTCCTCACCTTGCCAGTTCCTCAGCTGATCCTGTTTCCTCAGACTGGAAGCTTCTGAGTCCTCATCCAAATGGATCTCAGCTGAACTGTGCTGCTCAAAGCCTAAAAGCTTAACCGGCCAAAAGCTTCTAGTTTCTGGTCCTCACGCCTTATATACCTTTTTGCTTTCTGCTGTCACTTCCTGGGATTAAAGGCTCACTTTCTGGAATTAAGGGCATGAGTCACCATGCCTGGGAGTTTCCAATGTGGCCTTGAACTCACAGAGATCCAGAGGGATTTGTGCCTCTGGAATGCTAGGATTAAAGGCGTGAGTGCCACCATTTTCTAGCCTCTGTAGCTAGTGGCTGTTCTGTTCTTTGACCCCAGATAAGTTTATTAGGGTGCACAATATTTTGGGGAACACAATACCACCACAACTGGGAGAGGGAGAGTCAGTTTTCTTCAAGGATGTGCCCTTGGTAGATTGACCACACTCCAGTGAATGCCATATATTCAAGAATATATGGACAGCACAGATTAGTCTTTATAGGTTAAAAAAAAAAGTAAACACATTTGAATGTGTTTGAAAGAAGGAGGGACTTGGAAGGAGTGAGAGAAGAGGATAAATACAATGAAAATATATAGCACATAATTCTCAAAGAACTAAGAAACCTGAGAAAAATAAAGAGCTTTGGAGATGGATTAAAGGAAGGAAGGAAAGAAGAAGAAGAAGAAGAAGAAGAAGAAGAAGAAGAAGAAGAAGAAGAA
>CABHPH010152505.1:0-10486 GCA_902168325.1 Peromyscus nudipes | reverse complement strand
CTTCTTCTTCTTCTTCTTCATCTTCAATGCACTCTGGATTGAGTTTATGTAATCACATATTTTAGGGCAATTTAAAATCAAAATAACAATACATTTCCTGAGTAAGCCCATCAAATAAGAGATGAACAGGGTCATAAAAGGAGGATTGTTACCCTAGAGTGAACCACTGTCTTTGTTTGACTTTTCACTCAATTTTATGTTTCTCTTTGAAAAGTTACTAAAACTCGTGATAACTAAAACAATTCCAGATGTCTGAATTCTTTCTATGTACATGTTTCTCTACAAGGGGCAGAAGGATCAGAGTCAGTGGCCATAGGGAGAGGTATTCATGAGTGGTCTGGCAGTTCCTTCTATTCCTGTTTTCAGTAATCATTCCCAAGGACCATTTTTGTTGCTTTCTTCATGGTTTGATATTGCTGTTTCTTTTATTGAGCTGTGGAAGATCTCAGTCTGATAGTGTGATTTATTCTAAAAGGTAGTGATGACATGAGAATTATGACAGCTGGAATCATTCCCATGACTCCAATGCTTAGAGATCAGCATTGTTAAGTGGTGCATTGGCTCCTCAGCTATCACCACATCCTTTCCTTCCTCACTCCACTCACTTGCTTTCTGCCACCTTATTCTGAGGACCATGAAATTGATACCATATACAAAATGGGTTTCAACAAAGGGCTTCCTGTACCCTGACTTCTTAATGGTAGTCAAGTAGTTCTACATGGACTTAGAAAATTGAGAGACTACTTGTGGTCAGGTCATCTGGTAGGAAATATAGTGCAACTTTTGTGCAGTTGAAAATTAAAGAGCTAGGATTCTGGTCCATTTCTACCATCACAAATGGCAAATTGATCTTTCTACCATAAAGCAGCTTGAGTCTTTGTCTCTGCCATCCATCTCCCCATCACATACTAATGGTGTAGGGAGAAAGATGAAGATACAGATTTGAGGTAGTAATTACTTTCCCACAGTTCTAAGGTTGAGATCCAGGAAGAAAGGGATCCTTTCTTGATGATTGAACTTCTTAAGTGAGACAGAATGAGAGAGAGAGAGAGAGAGAGAGAGAGAGAGAGAGAGAGAGAGAGCAAAACAGTGGATTGCAATGTCTATGCCAGAACTAATCACCTAATGCTGATCCTGACTTTCCTGCAGTAGGAGGGACATCTCTGTGGCTTTCTTGGCCACGGGTGGATACTGGCCATGTCTCTACACATATCTGGATTAAGTCATTATGCAAAAAGGGATCAGAAGCTTGTGAATGTAGCCAACATCTGAGATGTTTATTTGATAATTCCTAACATTGGGAACAAAATCAGATTTGGATTAAGCTTTTGCATGTAGAAACCAGCTAGCAAATCTTATATAGGCATTTCACTATCTTGGTAATTTACTGGAAATATGTACATATATGTGAGTATTTATTACTCATGGGACCGTAAGTAATATTTGAAAAAGGCTAGGAGTTGTAACAGCTTTTTAAAGTTCAAAAATATCATTTTACAAATAAAGATATCCTTTTTCCAATAAAGATATCCTTTATTTGAAACTTCTGTAGACTAGAGATGCCTATATTGATCTTCTTATGTGTGGGATATAAAGGGCCAGTGAAAGAACACCCCGACCCTGAGACCAGAGCCAAGGAAACAGATCCTTCCCCCAACCAACTCAGGTATTGAAATCCAACCAATCCCAGAGCACAAAAGCCAACCAATTACTGAGCACAACCAATCTCTGAACTTGTCCCAAGCTAAGGAATTGAGATCCTACTAATCCCTGTCCTGAAAATCTCCACCCTGGAAAGAGCTATACCCCTAGGAAACCCTATGTAAGCCCTTGCTTGTTCAGTTTGGAGCTCCCCCTTTTCCACCCTGGCAGAGGCTACCATTCTTCCCTCAAAATAAATTTCTTGAGTGATATTTGTTGTAATGACTTTATTTTGCCGGAGTGGAGCAGAGATGCAAAACTTTCATGGAACAAGGCAGAGCTGTAAGGGCTCTGGCCCTGGAGCAAAGCTGAACTGCTACATTTCCACAGGAAAACTCCTGTAACAACTTTGCCTGGGGAGCCCCTCTCTTGCTGGAGCGGTGTTGTTACACTTTCATTAGGGAAATCTTTCCCAGAGCAAGGACTACAACACTTTGCTGAGGAAACTGTTCCCCACCTGAACAGAACTGTAACACTTCTGCCAGGATACACTTCCCTTCAGAGCTTAAAGTACTCCTTGGCTTCCAACTACCAGAATATCTTGCCCCTCAGAGCTGTAGGTATTCCTCGGCTTCCAATTACTAGGATACCTACCCTTTCAGAGCTGTAACACTTACAGTAGGGATTTGTATTGTTTGTGAGAAGAAAAACACAAACAACTTTCTAATTAACTCTCCACTCTTCCATTTCTCAATGCTCTTCATGGCATAACTACTTTACAAATTATTTGGGAAATCTTAAGTCTCACAGGGAATCCCAAACATTTCTTGAAAAGCCATTTGGATTTTCAATATTGTACTGCTTACTTTTCTCATTGATATAGATAGCATACAAAGACAATGTAAGGAAGGGTTTATTTTGACTTTTGGTTCAGAGGGATATAGTCCTTCATTATAGCAAAGGCACTAATGGCTCAGGTGGCTGGTTCTGTTATGGCAGGGGCTTGTGGAGTAACCTGTTACATCTCAGTAGATGAGTAAGTAGACAGCTTGGACAAAAGCTGGGACCCTATATCTAACAGCAAGGACCCATACCCCAAAGGTTCCATGACATCCCCCCAAACCATCACCTGCTGTAGAGCAGCTGCACACACACACACACACACACACACACACACACACACACACACACAAGCCTGCAGGGGACATTTCACCTTCAAGCAATAACTACCTGCCCTGTCTCTTATAAGTTCATGGCCATCTCATAAAGCAAAGTGGATTTAGTCCAACTTCTAAAATTTCTGTAATCCTACAGTTCCAATATTTTTAAAAGTCTAAAATCTTTTCTCAAACTTAAGACAAACTTTTAGATGTGAGACCTGTAAAGACAAAAACCAATTTACATATATTCTGCATACTTCCAACACACAAACAGAATTTACATATATCCTACAGCCAACACACAATAGCACAGAGGGAACAATTCCATTCTGAAAGGAAAGAATTGGGGTATAGCAGAGTAGCTTGAATGCAGCAGTGACATCTCATAGCTTGAATGCAGCAGTGACATTTTGTAGCTTGAATGCAGCAGTGACCATCTTGTAGCTTGAATGTAGTGATGTCACTAAGTTTCCTGTCAATCTAATTAGTCCTTTTTCCCCCCTCAGTCATATTTTCAAGAAACAAACATCATATAGCCTGTACTTTGGCACAGCATAATATGAATGATCTCTAATCCAATTCCTAACAGAGCCCTTGTTTCCTCTTGAAACCTCATGAACACAGCCTTTACTGGCAATATTCTTATGGATACACATACTAGAATCCATTAAGCTCTGCTTATAGCATTTCAAAGGTTTTCTAGTATACAGACCCAAAGTTTTCCACATTTATCATACAGTTATTTCAAAAGTCTGTCACATGGTCAGATGATCACAGCAACAATCCAACTACTTGAGTACCAATATTTATGTTAGTCACTTTTTCTCGTCACTGAGAGAGCACCTAGCAGAAACAGCTTGAGAAAGGAAGGACTCATTTTAGTCCATGGTTTGTAGGCTATTCCATTTCATGGGGAAGTTATAAATATTGTAATGATGGAGTCCATAGTGGTGGGAGCTTGTTACATGACCTATTACATCTTGGTAGATTATGAAACAGGGATCTTGGTCCAGAACTGGGGCTAGGCTATCATATATATTTCCTTACCTACCCTATCCAAAGGTGCCATAATCTGCCCCCCCCCAAAAAAAAATGCCCCAAGCAAAGGAACAACTGTTTAAAGACACAAGCCTATGGGGGACATTTCACACTAAACCACACCAAAAAAAAATTGTCTCTTTGTTCCAACGTCTTATGTATTAAAATGTATTCAAGTTCTGACAATGTCTTATCTCCTCTGGCTTCCTACTGCTTTTGGTCCATTCTTTATCTTACAGGGTATGTACCATTGCCAACATTCATCCTGCTTCTTCTGGGCACCTCTTTTCTGAGCTCACACAGCATCTTCAAAGCTTTCTTTTTGCATAGCTCTGCTCAGTAGTCTTTAATGACAGTTGTCCTACTGGAGTAGAAGACAACTACAGAGCAAAATTAATTTAAATATAAAAAATTAATTTAAAAATACTTAGAGGATTTTTATAAGACCTACATATTCAACTTTTAAAAGATATGATGTAAATAACAAAAGACAAGGCTAATTTGAAAAATAAAGTTTGGCTGAACTGTTTTGTTTGTTTGTTTGACTATTTTTGAGACAGAGTCTCTCTATGTATCCTTAGCTGTCCTAGAACTCTTTATGTAGACCAGGATGGCCACATACTTACAGAGATCCTCTTGTCTATTTCTGCTAAAAGCTGGAATTAAAGGCATCTTAGAGTGGCAGTCATTGTTCAGTCACTCATGTCAGAAATTGGGGTCTTTTCCTATTGGGGACACTCAATAGTTAACTGGAAGAATTCCCCAAGCATCATCATGAAGATGGATAAATACTGTCCTATTCATGAAGTTGTTTCTGTGGGCTTGATGCAATTACTTACAAAGCTCTTAGGTAATATTTCATAGTAGTTTACATTGCAGACTAAGATACAACAGTCTATGTGATTGAGAAAGCTGTCATGATTTGGACGAATTTGTCTCTTTTGAGACTCTGTGTTCACAGAAAACATCTTGTTCTGCTTTGTTCTCAGTGGTTAGTATCACTGTATGCATCCCATATGGGCTTTGGAAAGATTGTGGGTGGACAAATGAAGGAAAAGACATTCCGACTAATCTCGGGGTATTGAAATACTGAAGAAATGAATCATAGAGATGTTAAAAGATTCATAGGGTTTGGAGAAGAATCAATCCTTGGAGAGGTTCTTCAAATTCTTTGATTCCCACAAAATTTTAAGACACTTGGCCTTTCTTTGAGAATTCTGATGCATTTCACAAAGATTAAAAATATGATTTTTTCCCATGTATAAAACATGGTCTTGAATTGGAAGCTGAATGGCTAACTGATTTTGAACATGTTTACTACTGGAAAATAATGGCTTCCTGTTTTTGACAAGGGAGCAACATCCAAAAAAGGTTTACAAATGGAAATTAAAAGGGTTCTCAGACAGTAGTATACCAGCAGTCTTTTGGGAAAAGATTCTACATGAATCTGAAAACAGAATGACTGTCCCCTAAAAGGCACATGGGCTTGTTAAGTAATGTGAAAATTGTTTAATAAATGACAATTTGGTCTAAAAACAGCCTTGTGATGGAGGATCAGAATGTGGTCAAGTAGCCAGCTCTGTTCATTCTGTTTTCACCTTTCAGAGTCATATAAAGCAGGTGGACAGATTGTTTTCCTTGGACAATCACCATCTTGACAAAATCCTACAGGCATTCAGGTGAGGGGCAATCTTACTTAGAAATAAATGCTGCTATCTTGAATTTCAGAAGGTCAGTGCATCTTTTTATAAAATAAAATTCTCTAATTTACAAATACCTGATCTATGTACTAGTTTCTTGGACCACAGAGATAAATAAGTCTTCCTTTTCATGAAATTCATGACTTAGACAAAGGGTCAACAATTTTGTTCTGTAAATGTGTCTATGTTACTTTCTGTCACTATAACAAATACCTGATACAAACAACTTTTAAAAAGGGAAGTTTTATTTCAGCTCATGGTTTTGGAGTTTTCAGACCATAGTCATCTAATCCTTTGGCTTTTGCACTTATGATCAGTAGAAGAGTATAGCACAGCAAAACCATTTACCTTATAGGCAAGGAGCAAATGATAGGTCAAGGAGAAGGCTGGGTTCCCACAGTCGCTTTCAAGTACTTGCTCTCAATGACAAATAAATGCTCTCACTACCTGACCTTTGGAACTACCTGCCCTGCTGATCAAAGTTTTAACACATAAGCCTTCAGAACATTTATCTAAATCACAGAAGTCTGGATAGTAGTCAGTTTAGACATTTGAATCATAAAGTCTTTGCTGAATTAACTCGGCCCTGTACTGTACTGAATATAAACCACCATAGGTGATGTGCATACAAAATGACATGGCTGTGTTCCAATAAAAATGTATTTACAAAAACCAGCTATAGGCAGAATTTGACCTATGAGCTGCAGTTTTTGAATACTGGACTAGAGATAGAGTTATTTTGGCAACTATAACCAGGATGAAATGTTTACAGTCAGCATGGTCTATGAAACCCAAAGAGAAGTCCAGTGTTCCTGGCAGAGATGTAGAAAGTGCATCTATGAGTCTTTAAAGATGAGCAAGATTGGACCAGTAATTAAATGACCATCTCTGGCCATTCCTAGCAGAGATTGTCCCAAGTTCCTATCACCACAGAGAGTTTTTGCTATAAAGTTTTTCTGCGAAAATATTTTATAAATAATTTTTAAAGGGAATAAGACAGTAATTCTAGAGCTATTTTTGAATGACTATGGTCCAGGAACACAGATTTAGATTACCCCAAAGTCCATGTTCTAACATGGAAGTCGTTTCATGAAGTTTTATAGCTTTGCAGAACAAAGAAAGTCATAAATCAAGGCAAGTTAAAAATATATTGGTGGAGACATCAGAGAGATGGTTACAGCAAAATGGGGAAAACTATACTATCAGCCTCAGATGCTATCATGATGACATTCTTAGCTTTGGGGTTAGAAGAAACCAGTGGGTCTGCTAAGTTAGTGGATTCCCAATGTTTTCATCTATTAATTACAGGATGATAATTCTGACACAGAGGGATTTTATGTTTGAACTGGGGTCTTTCATTACTGGGATAGATCATAGGTTATGTTCATAGATATGAACACAAACCTGATGATATATAATGTCCAAACTAATTATCAAAGATTAGGTTTTTATCATGTGATTAAGTGAGTTTAGGTGACAATTCAAATATTTCCTTTGATTCAGGGCAAAAGAGATGCCATAAAGAACAGAATTTAAGAACTACTTCTCTTTTAAGTAAAGATTTGGCAGGCTTTATAGTCAGGTTCTCCAGCTCAATGTTGTGTTAACTTTCAACAAAATGTACACATTTAGGGACTTAAGCATCAGTCTTTGTTTTTTTCAGTTTATATAGGCCAGGTTTCTGGCCCTTATCTAGCTCTGTCCATAGCCCAAAGAGAGTCTCACAGGGCTATATCCAATATGTGAACCAAGCTTTCTTTTCTTCTGGAAGTTCTCACATCTAAGCTGACTTGGGTTTAGTAGAATTTATTTCTTTGTGGCTATAGGATAGAGTGCCCTAGGATTTTGTGGGCTGTTGGCTGAAGTTGGTCCCTATTGCTTGTAGCTACTTTCTGTAGCCACCTAGCAAGGTTTGATAGTTGAGTTTTTTCATCATTGCCACTGATTTTACCAAGTCCATGGGAAGATCCCTTGTGTAAGACACATTTTGTATATTGCTATAGTTTAGATACCCTTTTAAACTCCAGTGGTAATTGAGCCAGGTACTGCCCTTAGAAAGGATTAGTGCTAGCCCTGAGGAGTGGGTTAGTTCCCATGAGAATGGGTTTCTTACTAAAAGATGAGTCAGATTATCTTGTCTTCTTATTTTGTCTTTTTGCTTGCAGTCATACCATGATCTTATCATCCTTTTAATGTACACCGAGAACCCTTGCCAGAGTCCGAACATATGGAAATACGTGATCTTAGACTTTTATCCTCTGAAACTGTGGAAGATGTAGATATGTTCCTTTATAAGTTCTCCAAATTTGGTGTGTTTTGTTATAGCAACAGAAAGTGGAATTAGACCTAAAAGTACACCTAATAATGAGCCTGATCTACTGCTCCTTTACTGTAATCTGTTAATTAAGAACAAGGGCGAGCTCCATCTACCTCAAGGGAAGTGAATTAAACAATGATGAACCTTGGGCACTTGCCCCAGAGTCTCTACATTTTAAATTTCTTATGTTTCATTTTGTTCAGTAACTTTTTACTATTAAATAAAAAAATAGGTCAGAGAGGTAGCTTTGTGGGTAAGGTGCTTGCTGTCAGGTCTGGTGACCCTACTTTAAATCACAGAACCTACACAGTACATGAAAAGAATCAACTCTGACCTCTGACTCCATATGTGCACTATGGTATGTCTGACCTCCACATATAAAATAAATAAATATTTTTTAAAGGAAAGAAGACTTTAAAGCAACTGTGCTTTCTAGGAATTAATTCTATGGATTTTTGAACCAAATGTCTGCAATCTTGATTCAAATTTCAGAAGGCAAACAAAAGTGATCTGAATCAATGGGATAATCAAATGTATGAGATGACTCAAGAATTTATGTCTGTTACTAAAAGAAAGCCAAACATGCCACATAGGAGAAACTGTAAGATGCAAATATCTAAATCCATTGGAGAAGGGTGCCAGATATAGGAGGCAGTATTTGTTTTCTGAAAATGTGTACTATGTTTGTATTCATCAGCACTAGCACCCTGGCGACTGTGTGAGGCTATGGCTTTGGAAACAAAACCTTCAAATTGCAGGGGTTGATAACTACAGGATGAGCCTGGGGGCACAACCATTCCCCTTACTCCGACTTGGTATGTTAGCATCTTAGTGAATTGTAGCAGTGCACAGAACTTTCGAAGAAAGCCAAACCATGCTGAAAACAGAATCCACTTCGGCTTAGGGAGAAAAGAAATCCTAACAGCTGTTGCAGGGATGAAAATGGAGAAAGGGGCCTGTCTCATACACTAGCATTTTTGGAAGCCATTCTTTTTAGACACTGTGTTTTAGAATTTCCAGGCATCTGTCTGTTGCTAGAATACCTACACACTTTATGGAAGCTTTATTTGAAAATGCTGTGTACCTTGTCTAAAGAGCCAGCTGGGATGCCAGAAATAGTATCGGCTCTATTTATGTCTTTGAAGTAATTACAGAGGAATTTAAAGACTTAGTTTATAGATCCAAGAAGAAGATCTTCTGTGTACACTAAAAGGATGAATCCTTTCCAGACGACTTCTCATTTGGCTGAAGAAGAGCTTGAGGAAGCATTTCATAACGTCAGCCAAAGTCGTTTTTAGCAAGACCTGGGTGGGATTCTTGCTGTTGATATCCAAATTAAAAAAAGACTTGATTTAATCTATCCAATGTTTCTTTGTTGTAGTGATGAAACCATGAATCAATTTTAAAGCTTTCAGGGATGAAAGGAGATATTGAGACAAGTGCCTGCTATCTTTTGTTGAATGAGGGGAACTATGTTAGCTAATTTCCTGATGACTTTGCCTGGTGGACTTGACTTTTGTTTAGCTAATGTCTTTTTGGAATGTGTCTGTTTTTTCCTATTCATGCCCTGCCTTTTACCAAAAGTGTGTGTATGCATTTAAGGAGTAAGATGCAGTGTGTGTGGTCAGTGTGCTTGTCTTCACTCACTAGAGGCAAGCTGGATTCTGCTCAGAGATGGGATGCTAAACAACAATTGAAATGATGCTTTCTCGAGGAAATGATGTATCTTGAGGAAGCTTACATGACTGTATGCTTTTTAGACAAAGATAGAATCCTTCTTTAAAGAATATGTTATTCTCCCTCCTAGTCTTTTTAAACTATGAGAATAAAAACTAATTCATTTTAAATGTGTCCTGGCACACATCGAACACACTATTTTTTCTATCAGCCTCCAAAGAGATCAGAAAACACCTCATTGTTTGTTCATCCTCCTAACCCATCTATTCTCTTAAGTTCTCATGGGCACGTAAGAGACCCTTGGATTTATATAATCAATATGGTGACTTAAATATATTGCTTGCCAGATACCTTTGATGATCCTAGGACTGCAACAATTATAGCATTAGAAATAGTCCTTGTCCCCATGGGCTACACTGCATGCTTTCCTGATAGTGTATTTAATCCTTCAGGCTGAGATGGCTTTTGAAGGTCTGGAATTATAAGCCCCATGATGCTGATGAGGAAACTAAATCATAGAGTTGATTATCTTTTCTAAAACCACAAAGCAAAATTTGTATCCACAGCTACCTGATTTCCTTCCAACCCTATCTCACTTCAGGACAGATTCCTCAATAATGTAGATATCTCTGTGATTGTAGGAAAGTTTGAGCTACAATGACCACAGCCAATCAGTAGATATTGTTGTTTCAATCCCCAGTGTGCTGGTTTATTTCACTCTAGTTCTAGCAACACTGTTCAGTGAATCCCCTTTGTTCCTCCTTTGTCTGGCAGATGAATTTGTGAGAAATTTTGAGAGCCCCAAGAGCCTAGGAAGAACTTATACTGATCTGCTTTGGACAGGGGTGCTCAGGAGCATCCACTGTTACCTGGCTGTCTTTGTCCTCCCAGCCAAGGATAGGCTTTCCTGATTTAAAGCTGAATCCCAGGAGCTACAATTACCAATAGTAAGA
>CABHPH010152504.1:9760-46605 GCA_902168325.1 Peromyscus nudipes | reverse complement strand
CGGCCGACGCCACCAGCCGCCGCCTCCCGGCTCTGCGCTCTCGGCCCGCGTCTCCGGAGCCCGCTGCAGCGGCCGCCAGTCACGCTGCGCGGGCGGGCGCGGGGGTGGGGACACGCGGGTTGCAGTCGCTCCCCAGCCCGCAGCACAGCCAGGGCACCCGGGAGCCAAGGACCGGGCAATTGGAACCTGATACATTTTCACTTCTTCACACACACCACACAACCACCACCACCACCACCACCACCACCACCACCACCACCTCCCCCCCCCCCCCCCCCCCCCCCCCCCCCCGCACCCCCCCCCCCCCCCCCCCCCCACACACACACACACACACACACACACACACACACACACACACACACGTTACCCTGAGGTCCTGAGGTCCCCCAGGAGCTTTTCCCAGGGAAAATCCAAGTCAGATAATTCACATATTCTTAAAGTTAATAATCTTTCAGTGATAAGGGAGTTGGGAGTGGGGAAGGAGGGGGAGGGGTTTTCATATTGATCATTTGGAGCACCCAGTTCTTAAGGGAAGTTCACCTAGCTGGTTTCACATTTCCTTAAACACTGGAGTAGAAGGCCTGAAATCATCAGCAGAAGAATTAGTGAGTAGTCAAGGAGTCACTTCTGCTGGGAGAAGTGGAGGAGAGCTAGAGTCTGCTTTACACTAGAAAGGGCTCGATGGATAAAGTGAGTGGACATCAGATTAAGGACCATGTGGTCCCTGGCCCAAGGGCCATGGGAACTTCCTATTAGGAGATGGCTAGTGAGGTGTAGTGGTGCCTACTCAAGGATGGTGAGTCTTTTTCCAGTTACAGATCCCTCTCCACCAAGGTGTGCCCATCCTCCCCACAGTTACCAAGATGACTCATTCCCCACATAAGATGTCTTTTCACTGCCTCTGAGAGATGCTCTGAGCTTCCTGGGAATGTGATCTCTAACTGCTTGCAAGAGCCCACTCTGCGGGAGGGTATGTGGTAGAAAGGAAGTAAAAGTTACAGACGATAGGCATCTGGGGTCTGGTGGAAAGCAACACTTTAAACACTCCAAATTCAAAAGCTCACAGTCTGAACGTCTGTTTCAAGTTCATCTTAACAGATCTTTCCTTGGTCCTGTTTCTTACCACACAGCCACTGCTGCTGAAGCCTAGGGATGGCTGCCTGCCACTTTGTTTGACAAGAGGGAGGGAGCTCAAAAATTAACTAGCCCAGTTTTGTGAATTAAATGAAATTTGTGAGCACTTGTGAAGCCACATGCGGTAACAATGTGTCTTGTGGTTGCCTTGATGGAGGCAGCTGTTCAGTTCTGAGTACAATGGGGTCCTCTGTTAGGACATGTTTTAACATACGTTTCTCTAGCTTATTTGACAGCAGACACTGGATGGAACCAAAGTCACCTCTGCCCTAGGCCGTGGTTGCCACAGTCCTTGGAAAGTCCTAGGGCCCAGTGGCTTAGTGTATGTCGAAGCACAGGATTGAAGAGGTCAGTTCCTGTAGGTCTTCTCCAGGTCATTGTTTCCTTTGTTGTCATTGTTATGGTTTTGTCTGTTTTAAGGTGGTGCATGATTCTTAGGGTCTTTAGTAAACCCAGCAACTGACAGCAAGGCCCAGTAAAAAGAGGTCAGATAAGAAACACTGTAGCTAGCTTGAGAAAAGATGTAGCAAGTTTTCATTAGCCTTAGAGAGTGACAGTCTGTGCTCTTTGGTGTATCCCAGGGTGGAGAGGTTCATAAGGGCAAGACGCCCAGCATTCCCATTGCAGAGTGTAGCCTCCCAGGGAAGGCACATGGGCAGAAAGCACAGTGTTTAGAACCTGGGCTGATGGTTCGGAAGAGAAGAGAGAGCAGGAAGGAGAGTGCATCCTTGCCACGTCTAAGCTGTCTAACAAGCTTCCTGATACGATTCTAAGGCTACGTATAGAAGGAGCTTGAAGGCCCTTGCACTGCAGAGATGCATTCCTACAAGCTCTAACAGACCATGATTTACTCCGCGTCTGCTGCATTTCTTAACAATTCACACATTGCCACCTTTTCCCATATTATATTCAGATAAAAATCTAAGTGGGTCATGACCAAGTAAGTTTAAATAAACTAAGATTTGGTTTTTTGGTTTTTTTTTTTTTTTTACATTTAATACAAACAGAACTGTCCCCATCCTCTTCAAAATCATTTGGCATGGCTTTAAGTTTTTGTAGAATGGTTTAAGTTTTGAAGATCTAAGGAGTTTGGACATCGGAGAAAAGTTAATTAAATTGTCTCCTGTATCAGATCTTGGGAGACTATGCTAGTTTCTGAGCTATGGGAGTAACTAAGACACACACCATCCCTTGTTGGCAAGGAGCCTCGTTTCCACTGGAGAATGTGTGTAATAAGCATGATGGGGGCCAGCAGATGCTCAGTGCTGACAAACCTGATGAGCTGGGTTTGTTCCCCAGGACCCACATGCTTAGAAGGAGAGAATCAACTCCCAAAATCTGTCCTCTAACCTCCATACATATGCTATGTGGTGCTGTGGCACAGATCCCTCACCCACCCACCTACACACACACCTACACACACACACACACACACAAATAAATAAATAAAATGTAATAAACAATTTAAGCAGTACCGGGGGGGGGGGGGAGCAAATAAACGGACCAACAGCATCAGACTGTGATAAGCAAAAAGCAGATAAACCACAGAGGTAGAAGAAAAACAGACACAAGCCAGAGCCTACCAGAGAGCAGCAAGTATGACAGGAAAAAGTCAAAGCTCACTTGATCTGAAGCAAAGGGGGCGTGTCCAGATCTGTCCTGTGGAAGGGGCAGAGGAAGTGGACTCTAGAGAGTCACAAGATGATGACTAGGACTTCCAAAGGGCCAGGGATGTGGAGGAGGAAGGAGCTTTGGGAGGGATTTGTCTCTGAATCATCCTTAAGGAGCCTGCTCCTGCTGACACACAGACTGTGTCTCAGCAAAGGGCCAAGCCAGCCAGGACCCGTTCCTCAAGTGGCTAAGGTTGAGGACCACTTGCCCATCCACACAAAGAAGGGCTTCGCCCTTTCTGCTCTCTCCACCAGACCCTGGAGGGACGGCAGGAGCCTACATTCAGCCCTCGGTTACTCCTGGCAGACTTGAGCAATGATGCAGAAAACATTTCTCACAGAAGAAAGGGTTTGGCTAGTGGGAGATATAGAGGGCAATGGAGGGAACGATCAAAATAAGATATATATATATATAATTATGTATGAAATTTTGAAAAACATTTGTAAAAGAAGAGAAAGTCTCTGGGAGGGAACGGGAGGGGGAAGGGGAAACTGGTTGGTATGTAAAATAAATAAAAAATTTTTAAAAAGAATAGAAAATCTCTACTGATAAAGGAATAAAAGGGGAAGCTTTTCTGTGTGGCAGTTACTCCTCCCCATCCGCGGAGCTGAGTGGACTCAAGAGCAGGGCCTAGTCTAGTTGATGGTTCTGGCATAATGACAATTTTGCCATAATATCTAACAATTATGTTTTTTATATGTCTGCATTGTGCTAAGAACGTCACAAAGTATACAGTATGACATACTTGTGCATTATAATTTTTAAAACAACCTGTAAGGTATACATTATTTTCACCATGTTAATGCAGTCACTAACAGTCAGAGAGCTAATTCCAAGACTATGTAATGGCAAGCGTCGGGCGATTACAGACAGGTGCCTTATAATCCTTCCCTCAGCAATCATTGTCTACAAAGATTTCCCTTTGCCTCTGTCTCTACCTCCCTCCTCCTCCCCGTGTGTGTGTGTGTGTGTGTGTGTGTGTGTGTGTGTGTGTGTGTGTACTTGGGTGTATATGTACATTACTGTCTTCCTTCATCATTCTCTACCTTATTTTCTGAGACAGCAGTCCTTCCTCACTAAACCTAGAGTACACCGCCTGGTTAGACAGCAGGCTAGACAGCCCTGGGATCCTCCCGCCTCTGTCTCTGCAGCCCTGGATTGCAGGCAGAGGCCACTCATCATGGCCAGCTTTCCCAGGCCCCATGTGTGCTGGGCATTGGACTCAGCGCATTCTCCCCTTCCCCACTATCACTGTTTTCTAAGGGCCTTTCCATCTTTCCTTTCTGTTTTACATTGGTGTGTGCGTGCGTGTGTGTGTGTGTGTGTGTGTGTGTGTGTGTGTGTGTGTGATTTAAACCACAAGCAATACAGAACAAACTTACACCATGGATTTTCCAACTGTTCTAAGTTCTTTTCTGCTTGAAATGTCTGAGGTTCCAGAGGACTTGTAGGAAGCATATCATTTTTTTTTTTTCCGAGACAGGGTTTCTCTGTGTAGTTTTGGTGCCTGTCCTGGATCTCGCTCTGTATACTAGGCTGGCCTCGAACTCACAGAGATCCGCCTGGTTCTGCCTCCCAAGTGCTGGGATTAAAGGCGTGCGCCACCACCACCCGGCGAAGTGTACCATTTCTAGTCATTAACTTTTGAGTGTTGAATTCCTCATGTGTGAAAATATCTGTCTTCTAATTATTCTATTTCCTTCACTAATTTATAACCTATTGGACCATTTAGGTCTGTGAGAAATTTGGAAACTTTTTTTTTCCCTAGAAAAAGTACTAAATATGTAAGACCTTGCACATTTTTGCATACACTGTTTTGATAAGTATGCCTCTAGTTTACAAACAGTCTTTCTAAGGGGGTCTTCCTGAGGCTTTGACTTTTGTGGTAATTGGGATGTACATATTAGTCTCTTAAATCTGGGGTCAACACAGAGCAATGTGACAGTGTGTGACACAAATCTTCAGCCAAAGAGAAGTTTCCCTATGTTCACTTTCTAACCTACGCAGGCTGGACATTGACATTCTAGATTCCAAAGACCACTGGGAATTCTTGGGTTAGGATTTAAAAGACGGAACATTCTCACAATGTCTAAAAGAATTAAGAAAAGTTCCAAGTTGAATAATTTCAATCTGGCACCAACAAAGACTATGGTTCAGGAGAACTTTGCATTATGGTTTCATTAATCGATTGTTGATGCAAAGTGCATTCCTCAAGCCAATGTTTATGAATAACCGTCTACATTTCCAATCCATGTTTGGAGCTAGAAATACAAAGGACAAGACCCAAGGAGTTCAATATCTAGTAGAAGGAGAGAAATGTGTGCCAATTAGGTTTAGATAAATGCCATATTTTAGTGGTGGAAGCAGACATGTGAAGGAGATTTACAGTGAGGACACAAAGTGTAAGAATCACATAAACAGGGGCTGGAAAGGATGGCTCAGTGGTTAAGAGCCCTGACTGTTCTCCAGAGGACCTGTGTTCAATTCCCGGCACCCATATGGCAGCTCACAACTGTCTGTAACTCCAGTTCCAGGGGACCCAACACCCATGGCAAAACACCAACACACATAAAAAAAAAAAAGAATCACATAAAAATACATATAACAAGCACTAGACAGAAACCCCCAAATAGACTTTCTTTCTGTTTTTTCACCATCCTCAAAACATGACTTGTGTTTTCCCTGCTCTTGGTGCCACCTCCTCGGCCCAGACAGACAGCTTTTCACGCATGTTGTCCTCGCCATCCTTACGTGCATGTTTATGCTCTTGTCACTGTCATTTGATGGCTTTAATCCACTGAGAGGCTTGACAGAAGCCACGTCCCCAGCTTCTCCCAAGGATGCACATTTCGGTTGCTTCTACTATTATGCTACTCTAAGCAATTCTGGTACAAACTCTGTGCATATTTTTTCACATTTTTAATTATTCCTTAGTATAAACTTCCAAAGAAGGATTGCTAGATGAAATGGAAAAATCATTTTGTGGTTCTTGCTTAAGTTTCCAGAAGGGTCTGATCTATTTATAGCACCATAAGTCATGTTTTGAGTAGACGAGAGATCTAGTTTTATTGCACTTTCTTTAATAAGGAATTCTATTTTCATCTTTCATTTAAACCAAAATGGATGAAAATTGCTCATTAAGACAATCCCATCAGATTGTTCCCATCTCCTTTGCTAGGTCTTGTCTTCTGGTGTTAGACTATTTCCATCTTTCCCTTGTCTTTCATTGTTTACTTTCTCATGATGATACTTTTGTTTATGACTTCATTACAATATTTATTATATTTGGCATTACAGGACAATTGCTTCCCAAATTGTGGGGATTTTTTTATTTGTTTGTTTGTTGGTTGGTTGGTTGGTTGGTTGGTTGGCTGCCTGGGTTTTCCACACACGGTTTCTCTGTGTAGCCTTGGCTGTCCTGGAACTTGCTCTGTAGATCAGGCTAGCCTCAAACTCAGAGATCCACCTCATCTGCCTTTGCCTCCAGAGCCAAATTATGCTTTTAATTGGCTATCTGCATCTTTTGGAAGGAAGTATCTTTGTATTGGCCACAACACACAGTGTAGCATCTTATACCTCGTGAGGTTAACAAGGAAAACACTAGGCACAGTGTCTCCTTTATTGGCATGTAGCTTAAGGCAGGCGCTATGTCCCCTTTTGAGGATAAGAAGAAAATGAGGTTAAGTCTCAGGTCACATGAGTAGAGAGGGAGATTAAACAGTACAAACAAAAATCACTTCTGTATGTGCAGATCTAAATGTAAATGGTAAAAGCCACACAGCTTCTAGAAGGACATGGAGGAGAACAGGTCTGTCACCAAGAAGTAGATTAAAATTTTTAAACAGGTTGTTCAAGTTATTAGAAATGAAAAAAAAAGTAAGTGGGACTAACAAGAGTAAGAATTTCTGATACAATCAAGAGAGTAAAAATACACCTGACTGATCAGGAGACATCTTTTCAATACATACAGACAATAAAGGACCCAAATACATAAATAAGTTCTGCAAATCAATAAGAAAAAGACAATTCAATGTAAAACTGGTCAAAAGACTTAGACATGTCACCAAAGATACTGTCACAGTTCAGATTCAGTGGCCATTAATAAATCAAACTCAAAACTTTATTAGTGATAGAGAAAAATATGATGGGTAGCTTTAATTGTTAAGTTGATATGACCTAGAATCACCTTGAAAGAGAGTCTCAGTGAGGGATTGTTCTCATTGGTTGGCCTATGGGCATGTTTGTGAGGGGATGGTGGGAAGACCCCATTCACTGTGGGTGGCACCATTCGTTACCTACGTAGGGAGGTCCAGAACTGTTTAATGGTGAGAAATTAAGACAAGCACAAGCAAGCAAGTACATATTCTTTCATTTCTTTCTTCTCTTAATTATGGTTGTGATGTGACGAGTGTGAAAAGTTCCTGCCTTGACTTCCACGTAATGATTGGGTAGAACTGTGAGTTGAATTCAACTTTCTTCCCTCAAGGTGCTTTATCACAGCAACTGAATGAAACTGGGACAAAATGCAAACTAACACACAAGATGACGCCACTATGTCCCACTGGAGCACTTAACTGGAAATAAAGTAAAAGATGGCAATTATCAGTTAGTAAGCCCATGGAGCTGTGGGGATCTACTGCGCAACCACTCATTATATAGTTGTTCCTTCACAGAAACACTGTCTGAATTAGACCCGAGCTGGAAACTACACTAGTGTCCCCAATACTATACACTGTTTCATTCACAAAATGTGATCCCACAAGCACTGAGATGCACTGGTCTCCAAGTACTTGTTGAAATGGATGAAGCTCACAAATACTTCGAGCAAGTGTCAGACAAAAGAATATTCACTCTGCAATTCTGTTTGTAAGAAGTACAAAACTAGTCACACGAAAACTCACCTCGGAAACCACAAGGGTGTCTGCCCACAGGAGACTGAAGTGGCCAGGAGCCTGAGCACAGTCTTGGGGATGGCTGTTTACATTCTGTTCCTGGATTTGGGAGCAGGATCACACAGGTGTGATCATTGTGTGGATGCCCATTCAGCTGCACAAGATGACAGGTATTTTTTCTGCATGAGTATCACACCTCTAGGAAGACTTAGTCACTAAAAGTAAAAGGTGATGGAGCATCAGATTCAAACCCAAGACCATACCATTCTTAAATCTCAGCCTTCAACACTGTTCCATGAGGTTTTGTCATTGAATGATTGACCTCAAGAGCAATTTGTAATCCACAGCCATTTGCTTGGTCCGTTATTATTGCACTTAGAGTTGACATTGCATTGTACTTACATTTTATTGTAGGCAAAGCATGATCTATTTCCAGTTTATTCTCTCACTGGCTCTTGGCTCCTCATAGGCAGGGAGTGTGTCCTAGAATTCTTTATATTTCTGTGTTTTGGATAATGCTTGTCCCAAAATAGGCACACATGGGAGAATGAAATGCCTGTATCTGGAGCTATAATAAAATGCTTAAGACTCAGCCAAAGGGGTTTATAAGCATATAAGTAAACATTCTAGTATCTTTAAAAAGAAGCATATCGAAGCCTTTTAAAATTACAGCATGGCAGCTTAAATGAACTCTTAGACGAGTCCGAATTTACCTGACAGGAGTGCGTGTCTTTGTAATATCTAGCAGTGCAGCGGTTTATAAGTGTACAATTGAGCTTATAAGTAAGTATACAGTATAAGCATATAAGCCACAGTGAAAATAATACAGGATGATTCCTCGAGTCAACACGTTTCTTGAGGACCTACTTGTATACCAGACCCCAATGGCAGGAGCCAAAGTGAGCATTGTACATCTGAACCAGCAAGGAGGCTGAGCCTGACGGATGACCCGAGTGCAATCCGGAGAACCCATGTGATGTCTCCATGACACCTCCCTGCAGGCTAAATACACAGTTTGTTTTTACAGAATGCAAACGACACATTGGATTTCTGTCCTCTTATGTCATTATTGATGAATTGCTTTTCTGTAAGCCCCGAGACCTGAAGTGCTATACCATATATCTGTATCAGAAACAGAAACAACCCTTCTGAGTGTTGACACTCTCTGATTTTTATGTCTTTACCTCGTGGCTCATGAACAATGCATTAGTAATGGGTACGTTAATCACCTAGGATGAGTAAGACAGAATCTTTGCATCCAAGGAAAAAAATGTGATGTTTCTCAACAGTCACAAGTCAGTCACGTTGGTGTGCTAGAATTTTTTTTAAATTACCAGAATCTACCATCTGCTGCTGTTTTTTATCTAGTCTGTTCAGCCACATTTCTTCTGTTAATTGTCATCCTGCAATATAATTAATTTCCATGCTGCTTCTAACTGGATGAAATCACAAAACTGAAGATGGAGCAGAGTTCTGCCAGCAGTGATTGTTTTAAAGGAACGCTTGCCGGGTAAGTCAGCATGCTACATGTGTGTATGTGCATATGGGTGCAGGTGACCACAGAGGCCAGAAGAGGGTGTCAGGTCCCCTAAGAGTTGGACCTGTGGGTAATTATGAGCTGCCTCTGACTTATGTGGAGCCAGGGACCTGAATTCTGGTCCTCTAGAACAGCAAGGGCTCTTAACTGGTGGGTCATCTCTTCAGCCTCTTGTATAAAAGTTTGAGTACCATCATACGCATGTCCAACATGGTACCCATTATCTACCTGTATTTAAATTTAATATAGTCAAATTAGTAAAATGTATTCAATGTAAATACAACCACAATTTTTATTTCTTTTTTGAACAAGCCACAGTGCAAGTGCTCAACAGCTGTATGTGCCCAGGGGCTGCCACATTGTGTAGGTATAGAACATTCCATTACTGTATCAAAATCTATTGGGTCTGTATAGAGAAAAAAAATGTCCAATAGCATAGAACTCAAGGCACTTCACAACTGCATTCCAACTTACTTCTTAGATATATCTTTCACTATATTGCTCACACATTAGCTATGTGCCCTGAATTTCTTTGTGTGTTTCTGAGCCTCAACTTGATTCTCTCAGCTAAAATTCAATCCCGTTGTTTTACACTTGGTGAAATATTCCCAGACCATTGAGGCCCCATTTAATGAGAACATCTGCAAAAGCCATTGAGCCCTAATGGGCTTGAGTACTTCCTTCTTCAGTCCTCTCTCCTGCCTATGAACCTCTTTGATCATCTACTAATGCCTTCAAATGTGTCTCCATGACTGTACCCCCAACAGCTTGTCATGGTGCTGTGTACCTAAAATGACAGCTTGAGGAATTTCAAATATTGGCCTTATCTTTTGAGTACCTATAAACCCATTGCTTGATGTGCACTGAATTTTAAAGTTTATTTGATCCATTATTTTCTAGGATGATTTTTGTTGTTGTTTTGAAAAAGGACCTCACTATGTAGCCCTGGATAGCCTGGAACTTGCTATGTAGAGCAGGCTGGCCTCAAACTCACAGAGATCAGCCTGCCTCTGTCTGCCGAGTGCTGGGATTAAGGCGTGTGACACGGTGCCCTCCTTCTAGTGTTACAATTGTCAAACTCATCAGCACTGGCTGGGGCAGTAGGGTCAACTAATTACATCATGTCACGGGCACACGCTTGTCTTTTCCTGACTGGAGTTGAGGCTGGGGCATTTGAGTTACCTACCTTTGCCATCCTCTCTCATGCCAGCAGCTAGCAAATGAGATGCAAGTTAAACCAGAGCACAGGAACAGTGACTATAATCCCTGATGACTGGTGCTGGGTGCTAGGAATTCTTCCCTGCTAGCTGTACCTGGTCACTGCTTTTACAGAATACAACCAACGAGGCAGAAAATGGTTGTTAAAACCATGTGTATGCTTCCTTAGAAACTTACCCATCACTACACTTCCATTATTTAGAACCAAAGGAGGTTTGACATCCATTAATCTATTTTTCAAATGATGAATTATGAATAGATAAACAGAAACCCTCTGCCCTCTCATTTTGGGAGACTCAATGCAGGATGCAGCATGTGCCTTTTAAGGGTGTTTTGAATTGTATTCCTCTTCTACAACACTCTTATTTATAACTCAGAAAATGACAAGATTATTGGTGAAAATCATTTTATATTAATAAAGTGCTGGACATCCTAATGATGGAATTACATCATGAAGATGTTTTTGGGTATTTCTGCTACTCTGAACAAACATGTTCAAAAAAAGATGCTTCCTAATATGACCCTGATATCATTCTGATATCTTGACCACTGTTATCCAATGAGAGTGGGAAGTGAAAGCACCTAGTGCTCATGCTGGAGTCCACACATTCAATAAATCCTCTTAAAACTTATTCTGAACTCCTCTCCACCCATCTGTCCATCCAGTAACTACACCACTGACCTGGCTGCTTATGGTTTGCCTAGATATCTTCATCTGTGACTGTCTCTTGTCCCCAGTTCTCCCAGGACAATGGACTGACCAGTCGATTCTTTCATTCACTTAACACTTATTGATCATTGGTTTTAGTCCAAGCATGTGCTGTGCTTTGAGGAAATAAATTCATACTCATGTGGCAAGATGCTCATGGTCTCCTTAGGAAAAAAAAGGGTCCTAGACCAAAGCATCCATACAGGGCAGGGCAGGGCAGGGGAGCAGAAGAGCTATGGCGCTGTCTGCCCTCCTTGATCTTACACTCAGCCGAATATTTCTCCTTCAATCACAGTGCTTGAGCAACAGAGGACGGAAGGGCAGGAGTTCGAGGTCATCTTAAGTTACACAGTGAGTTTAGTGACATGAGGCCCTGTCTAAAAAACCCAAATCAAACCCACAAAAAATAAGACGAAAAGGACATCATAACCTCTGTCTCACTGAGTTCTTGTGAGGGATTAAGCTGATACATGCAGAGTTGAGTTTTTTTTTTAATTTTTTTAAATTAAATTAAATTCTTGGTTTTTATCAAGTCAGGTGTCACTATGTAGTTCCATCCATCCTGGAATTCACCATGTAGATCAGGCCGGCCTCAAACTCACAGAGATCACCTGCCTCTGCCACTCAAGGGCTAGGATTAAAGGTGTGCACCATTGTACCTGGCTGCAGAGTTGAATTTAACACAATTCTCTACCTCCAAATTACTGTTCATTGCCTCCTAAATTTCTAATTCTAAATATTGATTTAAGATTCCAATTCTAACATCCTCTGCTCTCTCCCTCACGTGATAAGCTCAAATTAGGTAGATTTGTTTCCATGGACACCCAGACCTGATGCCTCCATGTCTCAGCTGAGACACTTCTTCCTGTCCGGATCTCATTCTCCACCACACACAGCTAAATTCTTCCTGCTTCAGCAACCTTGATGAACACAGTCGTCACCCCAGTGTTCCCTTGTTCTATGCACCATGGAAGAACTATTTCCCATAAAGTCCCCAACATTTCATTCCAAGTTGTAAAAATGTTGTGTTTTTATGAGACATGACACACTGAGGACTAGAATGAGAATAATTAAAATCTGTACATTGAGAACTTGAACTGTGGATCAGTTTGCATTTTGAACTTGGGGAAGGTAGGGTGGCTAATGAAACCGTAATGAGACTCACGGCGTGTGGAGAAAGGGTGGCTGTTGTAGGGTCCCCATGACAAGACACCGAACAGGAGTGACTTCAGGAAGAGAAGAGTCGATTGTCTCACAATGTCAGAGGGTTGTCTGGCCCTGTGTGCTTAGGCGGAACATCATGGCAGGGGGAGCCTGTGGAAGAGTGGTCCACTTCCTGACAGCTGCGAGCAGAGAGAGGGGATGCAGACGCGGCCAGGACAGAGCACAGCCCCAAGTATTTCTAGTTTTCACACTTACTTTCTCCTCCCTAAGAAAGCTGGGGTGTGTTTTAAAGCCAATTAAAACATTAACAATTTATTAGTCATAAAAGCTTTATGTTATGACTGACTTTAAAGTGGCCATTTTCAGTCTGTAGTTGTCTTGGCTCTTGGTTCTTGGTTTTCTTTCCTGACTTCCCTTTAAACCATCTTTCAAAAAAATTGAGTACTTGAGAAGATGTGTATCTTCAGAGCCACCAAATGTTTTAATTATTGAAGAAAGAGTCATTTGCTTCATACACCATCAGATCACTCAAGCAATGAAAAATGTTAAATATTCATATGTAAGGAATACTTTCTGAGTCAGCAATTTGGTCCTGTTGTGAGGTTTGCTTCAGTGGAGTCTGAGAATGCATAATGAACTAAATTATTCATTACCAAACAATATAACTTCATACTTGTGTTTGTGTAAGTTTGGTGCAGTTTCCTGAGCTCCCCAAACGCCTACATTCTCTACATGTTCCGTATGATTGATGGTGAACCCTTATCACACCCATGGTCACCAACAAGCAGGGCCTGGAAGGTGCTGAGACGAAGGCAGTGGACAGCCGTTTATAGTTCTGCCAGTCCCACCAACTGTACCTTCTTTTGCAGAAGTTGCCTTAGTCTCCATGTCCCCATGAATGGACACACAAAAATGAAATAAAATGGATATGTATCTGACGGCTCTCTGAGCAACCCTGCCCTTAACCGACTCACACCTGTGCTTTCTTTTTTTTAGGTTTTTATTTTTAATTAAGATTTTTTTTATTCATTTTACATACCAACTACAGATCCTCCTCTCTTCCCTCCTCCTGCCCTTCCAGCTCACCCCCCCAACCTACTCCCCATTCCTTCCTCCAACAAGGTATGGCCTCCCATGGGTATATTCAGTAGAGACAGGTCCAAGCCCCTTCCCCTGCATCAAGGCTGTGCAAGGTGTCCTTTCATGTGGCGACGTGAACATTCTCTTTCTGTTTGTGTTTTGTGTGGTTTCTGCACTCAGATGCTTGCCTTCTTACAAACCCACCATTCCCGCCTCATTGTCTTGTGGAGTCAGTGAGATGGAAGCCCTGGCAGCACAGCTTCCCAGGACTGCTGCAGCACTGAGGTGAAAGGGCTCACATCCAAAGAACGCGGCATGATGATGAGCCGGGTAGACCCAGCCCACAGGGTACCACCAGGGATGACAAGGAGGTTTGAGACTTGAGGACTTACTTCATCAGAAGGGTTTCTGACTCATCCCATTCTGAGAGAGTAGATCAGAAGCCAGGGCACTGGTAATGATCACAGAAAAGTGACAATTCTGCCATGACCTAGATGGAAGTATTTGTGAAAGGAAGAACAGCTACTCCCAAGAATGATGGCACCAATTGGGCAACCTGGGCCAGTCAGGGCAAGAAACATTAGTCCCTTTCCCCTGTCTGAGATGAAACTGAGTTATAGAAAATGCCTGACCTTGGCCATGGCAGTGGGCTCCAGTGCATGAGCTACCCAGCAGCACACCCCAAATTCTAGATGAAGCGGCTAAAGAAAAGCAATCACCCTTACAGAAGGCCAGAGGAAGCAAAGGCTGGCTGAGGACCTTAACTCCTTCCAGTCACCTCATGTAAGGCATATGCTACCTTCAGCACATGGAGACCCATCTAGAGAGAGAAGCATGTCCGGCTTTCTGAGATGCAGCATGTTTATCTAAAGCAGAGCTTATTAAATACTTTCCATTTTGCCAAAGAAAATTTTACATAGCCACAGGTATATAGGTATGTAAAATAGGTTTACAAATCAAACATTTACTGATGATAAACTCATAAAAAATTTTTAAAATATATTTTCACCATTTATTAAATATGAAAGCAAATTCACATACTAATGAGATGAGTATGTTCATTTATTTTACATAGATAATTTAGTCTTGGCTGAATATTTGATACTACAGGACACAGATCATCTATAATGTTTTTCTGAGTTGATTAATGTTTTCATTTATAATCACCAATACTGAGAATTCTGTGCACAAATACATAGTACAAAATGGCAAAAGTGTGTGAAGGGCCATTTCAGAAACTTCAGAACTTCTATACTTAATCCCAAGCCAAAATTCACCCAATTTCTTTAACATCACTCAAGTCAGCAATCCAAACATCAATTTTTAGAATCAGACATTTTAAGACAATGATATCAGAAACATGCTAATTTGGCACTCAGATGCTGAGGAAAGACTGTGGGACAATATTGTCATTTCTCATAATGAAACGAGTATGCTGCTCTGAGGGCAGGAAAGTTTGCATGCACAGTAAAAGCCCGGCGGTTCATAATGTGTTGGCACGCTGGCGTGCACACACTGTGTGTTTGGAACCGAGACAGTGGTGAAATCATTGGATGTAACCCGGACAAGTACTGCCAGTAACACCGTAGATCCATTATGCATTTGATTTTCAACAAACTGTTGTTAGTGTGTGATCAGAAACCTTTCACTGCTTTTCATAACGCCATACTCAGCTGCACAGGGTCATGACCGAGGTTTAGGAAGTGAGGATCTACGGTACTAGGCGCCTCGGATAGGTATTTAAATGATGGTGTGATACTGAAGTGCAAGACATCTGGACCATGTTGTTTTTGCTCTTGTTTACTTGTGAATGAGAGGTTTTCAAATCTGGATTTCTGACTTCCAGATATACTGTTACAGGGTTGAACAAATCATGCAGGACAACTTCACACGTAGTCTTCATCAGCAATCCTGGTACATAAATGATGCTAAACTTTGCCGGATGCCGTTAGTGTAACCACTCTAGCTATGGCTGTGTGCCGGAACAGAAGTGTTAGTGTCTGCTTTTTATTAACGAGACCTTAGTTGTTGATAAACTCACAAACACCTTAATTGTGTCCAACTCTCCTACTATATACTGTGGACAGCCTGTGTTTACCAAAACTGCATGGGATTAACATTTTACTTGACATTAAAGTTCTGAAGTAAAACAGACAAAAAACAAACAAACAAAAAAACTTTCTCAATGAATCAAGAACTAAGTGTTAAACAAACTTTAGTTCTTTGGGTTTGTCTCTTAAACAATAAAAAAGGAAAGTAGAAATTTTACTTACTCCTCAGTGGCAGCCAACTAATTTATTTTTGGCTCCTAGCTCCTCTTTAACTCAAAGCAGTAGAAATATTTTGTAGTGAAACATCAAAAAGTTACTTTAATTTCCTTTAAAGAGATGTTAGATTGAAAAGGTATACAGAAAACACTTTATGAAAATAATCATAGATTAGAAAATATTCCTGAAATGATAAAATTTACTAGTTTTATAAACAAACGAGTAGCAAAGGGTGCAGGTTTTTCCTTTTCTGGTATTTTTTCTTTTTTATTCACAGTATTTCCTCAAACCAAAAGATTTTTATTAACATGCACTTTAAAAACCCACAAGAATGTCCCTTAAAGTTTCTAATTAAAGATGACATGAAGTATACATATTGGACTGTAGCCTTTGAGATGAAATATAGAAACTGTAACAGACCCAGACAGTTCTTTTCCAGCATCATTTTGCTTTCTGTAGGTTCAGTTACCTGAAGTCAAACATAGTTTCAACGTATTAGACAGAAAATTCCAGAAATAAGCAACCCACAAGTTTTAAGTTGCAGACCATTCTGAGCAATATGATGGCACCATGCATTTCTCTGCTTTACCCAGGCCAAGACATGAGTCGTTCCTTTGTCGGGTGTATCCATCCTGTATATGCTACCTGTAGCATGAATCTTAGAAGGTCTTATTAATAAAATCAAACCCGAGGCCAGTTATTGGGGTGAACACTGGAAGGTCAGAGAGACAGAATAAGCCACAGCTATCTCACCTCGCTGAATCCTCAGCTGGTCTTGTTTCCTCAGACTGGATGCCCCGAGCCCTCATCCAGAATGGGTCTCAGCTGAACTGCTGCTAGAAGCCTGAAAGCTTAACCAGCCACATGCTTCTCCAGGCCGCTTCTCCAGGCCAAATGCTTCTAGTTTCTGGTCCTCATGCCTTTATATACCTTTCTGCTTTCTACTACCACTCCCTTGGAGTAAAGGTGTGGCTTTCTGGGATTAAAGGTGTGTATCACCGTGGTTGGCCGTTTCCAATGTGGCCTTGAACTCACAGAGATCCAGAGGGATTTCTGTCTCTGAAATGCTAGGATTAAAGGCGTATGCTACCACTGCCTAACCTCTATGTTTAATATTGTGGCTGTCCTGTTCTCTGACCCCAGATAAGTTTATTAGCATACACAATATTTTGGGGAACACAATACCCCCACAGCTACCCACCCATTAATCAGCAGTCTCTCGGTTTCCAGGTGGACTGCCACAGTATTGTTCTGCTTATGCTCAAGTAACACTTACTTTACTGAATATGGTACCCAAAGTACAAGAGTATTGATACTTGCATTTTGGACGTGCCAAAGAGAAGCCATGATGGGATTGTCTTAATAAGGAAAGAAAGATACTATGTGGTGATGTCACTAAAATCGACAGTAAGTTATTGATTTTAATTTCCTGGTGTTTCTAATTGATAAACTAAGCTTTTCTGGTATTTTTCTTTTTTATTCACAGTATATATCATATACTATCATAGGAAGGCACCCACTGAGGTCCTGACAAGTATCCCTATGGAAAATGCAACGTTATTAACTTAGGTATCTTACTGTTTGAAACAAATGTCTGTGGGGTTTTAATTATTTTTTGTTTTGTAGTTCATATCGCTATGATTAATTATGCATCATAACTATGATTTCAGCATTGCCCCAGCTTGTCTGCTCTTTGTGGCTGCAGTGCCCCTTGGTTCCACAGTCCCACTGCACTAGTCATGCTCCCGGCTGTCCTGAGACACCTGTGAGTTCAAGTACTCTGCCATTCCTTCATCCCCAGTCCGTGCTGAATACTTCTTACTTGCAGGCTGTATCTCACACTGTCTTTGGGATGAAGAATTTATGAATCCCTAAAAGAAGATGAGAAAGTAAAATCAAATGGAGTTCAACCAATTTCTGGTTCACATTATCAATATATGAATCACAAAAAAGTCTAATATTCAGTTTAGCAATAAACACAGAGGTGATAGACCATACCTCCCAGTTTTCCTCTTATCTCATTGACCAGGCTTTTTGGATACGTTTGTTGGGTCCTCCTCTAGTGATAATTATGATGATAATTATGCATGGCACCTATACATACTTGCTTTGTGACCTTATCCAGTCTCCCGGCTTTATACATCGAGTATAGACTCTAAGTACTTGCAAATGCAAGCTCTTAGCTTATACCTGATTTAAAAAACTCTTGTGTACAATGCTTACTTGATAATTCCACTTCAAAGTAAAGTATACTTGCGCTTTAATTTTAGTACTCTGAAACCAAGTTTCTGATCATGCCTTGTGCCCCTATCCTGGTGAAGTTTTCTTTGTTGCTGTGGTTAGAACGTGCTTTTCCCCCAAACCTCACATTGTGTGGGCAGAAACTTAACTGTGTTGTTCAGACCTGGAACCTTTGGGAGGTGATTAGGATTAGAAGATTTCATCAGCATACAACACTTGGGATTGACCACTGGTGGTTTTGTGGGAAGAGAAATTAAAGAGCACAAATACACATGTGCATCCCCCTCTTCTCCCTGTCTCTGGGTATGTGATCTCTTATGCTACCAGCAGGAAATGGCCCCTTGACCTTGGACCTCCAGAGTCACGAGCCGAATGAATATTGACAATGCACAATGTATATGACAAGTTGCCTCCCCAACAGCTAGAAAGATTTGAAATGGAACAGGTAGACGCAAAGTCCAGGCCACACCCTCTGCCACAGAGGAGTTTGTTTCTTCTAATATTTATTTCATTTCTTCGATGATTGATATGATATATAAAGGATTAGCAGTTCCAACCTGTTTGTATGGAAAGATATTTTTAAAAGGTAATTTATCATCCCAAGGAAAAACAAATAAATGCTTAATTTGATAGGACTTAATTCCTGGAAAATAAAGTCTTGTCTAAGACTCTAGGCAAGATAATCAATTACAAAACTTAGTTGGATTTCTTGCTTAACATAGGAAGTCAAAAGATTGTTTTTAAGGTTTTATTTTTATTTCTGTGTCTGTGTGAGTATATGTAGGTGCCCGCAGAGACCGGAAAAGGACATCGGATCCCCTGAAGCTGGAGTTTCAGGGGATGGTGAGTTCCGTCATGGGTACTGAGAACTGAACTCAGGTCCACTACAAAAGCAGCTAGGGTTCCTAACTTCTGAGCCATCTCTCCAGTCCCTCAGTAGTTTGTTTTTGTTTTTTTTTCTGAAATCAATAATGCTGTCTGTCAACACATTTGTAATTGAATTTAGGAAATTCCTTAAAATACATTATTGTATTGAAAATGGATTTTTTCCTACATATATTCTGATTGCAACTCCCTTCCCCGATCCTCTCAGATCACCCCCTTTCTCCACCCACCCAAATTCACACCTTTTGTTTCTCTCCTCATTAGAATACAAACAGGCATCTAAAAATAATGTTTTATTTCCCCACATTTTGCCACTAACTCAAAGTTGTCAGTGTTACCAATGAGGACATATTTCATGTCACTTAGGGAATGCTTTTTAGTTTTCCTGGTCAAAAAGAAAAAATTGCTTTTGAGCCAATTAAATTATTAGCTCTATATATCATACTTGTTATGCTGTGAAGATATTTTTATGTCACATTAGGAAAAAGACCAAGAATTTCTAATGTCAACCTCTCTTTTTCTCACCCTTTCGTGTGCCCTTGCCTCCTGCTCCAGCCCCGACACTGGATTGCACAGTGTGCTGAGATTGGTCCCCTGAGATCTGCCTGGAGATCCAGTGGATTTTACTGCTTGTTTGTTTTCATGGAAACCATGGTGGGCTTGAACTCAGCTCAAGTGCAGGCATGTGAGTGGACACGAAGGAAAGCAGTCACGACGAATTCGAATCACACAAGCCTTGAAGCTAGAGTATTTAGTGATGTTCTCACAGATTTCTGAAGGTTGTGGAAGGCTCCAAATGGCACTGAGTAACCACAGTCTAATTATAAGTCTTTGAAAAGAGAGTGTCTACTAAAAGGAAAATTTGAAGGAGTCTTTTGAGTTCTTATTCAAGTCAACAGCCCCAACATTAATATATTTACTAGATACAACCAATGTGCAGGTCTCCCCAAAATAGAATCATCCCTAACATAATGAAAGCAGAAATTTAAGAAGCATAATAAAATAACATGCATTTCAATATGCTAAAACTCAGGATAAACTTCTCTGGGGGAATTGATGAAATAGTGGATGTTCCTCTCTTGGTGAATTTACCCAGATCAAATGCTGCCTCTGTGTGGAAAGCACATTCTGAGGGCTTCTGTGGCCTGTGGGATGAAGATGCCTCACACTGTTGGTGTCTGGGATCTGGGAAGATGTTGTACTTTCTTTCACATACATGCTGTGGCTTCACAACTCGTGCTTCGATCAGTGCCTGGAGTTATGGGATCAGCCAACCAGGGTCAAGCACAAGCAATATTTCTGTTTCTGTTTATTCCACCAGGAGGGCCTTCTGAGGATCCATTTGTCTGAGTTCTTATGTAGCCATGAAACTCACATGGTGCAAACTGGAGGTACTTACCCTATTTTATTAAAATTATCATCTTATTTCTAAAGCTCCTCTACTGAAGAGGGTTCTGGCCCAGGGGACAGACAGAAGATGTCCATTGTTGGCCTCCAGAGCTTTGCAGGAAGTCTGGAGAACCAGATGCCTCATCAGTAACAGCAAAGATACCAGCACAGCTAATTTTCTGTCCTTCATCTGTACTCCTCAGCTTGCTCCCAGGTCACCCCTAGATACTGTTTTTCAGGTGAATGCTATATTTATACCATCCTTTGGGATAGTGGGATCTCTTTTTATTAAAATTTTTTCTTGACAATTCATGCATATGTATACACACTGCTTATAACCAATATGGAATAAAAAGTATCCAGCCAAAATCTTGCTTTGAGAAACTCACAATGAAATAGATTCATTTTTTAAATTTTTATTCATATAAAAGTTTTTTTGTGTGTGTATTTGAATAAAAAGAGGCAGCATAACTTAGTAGCTAAGACGATAAAAAGTCACTGTAACTCCCAATGCCTTAATTTTCTCACCTGAGCAACAGGGGTAAAGTCACATCACCTCAGAGACTGAGTGGTGAGTTAGCATGTATGAAGTGTTTGTCCAAAGGGTCCCAACACCAATCCCCAACACATAGGGGACAATATGATTTGGGCAAATAATTGTTGGTCAGCTCTTGTTAGTCACAGTGAGAACTTGACCTTTACCCTGGGGCAATAGAAGGGATTTCAGTGTTCGAGCAAAAAGTGCTATGTAGCTGAAGCCAGACTTCCTGAACCTTAACAGATGGTATCTATCAACAAAGATTATAGCTGGTCTTCCCAGAACTTGACTATAATTCTTAATTTTCTCAGGATCCCCATAAGAACACAGCACCCTTTGTCAGCAGGAAGTAGCCTAGAAAACTACATCCACATTCCCAAAAAATAGATTATGGATGTTTGTCTTTGTTTAGGTTGCTGGTTACAAATTGTTATTGGTCATAGTCAATCTCTTTCTAAAAGAAGAAAAGGGAGCCGGGCGGTGGTGGCGCACGCCTTTAATCCCAGCACTCGGGAGGCAGAGCCAGGCGGATCTCTGTGAGTTCGAGGCCAGCCTGGGCTACCAAGTGAGCTCCAGGAAAGGCACAAAGCTACACAGAGAAACCCTGTCTCGAAAAACCAAAAAAAAAAAAAAAAAGAAGAAGAAGAAGAAGAAAAGGGGATATGGTATAGAAATGTACAATATATATATGATAGGGTGAAAGGGTAGACTAATGAACTTACTTTTAAAGAGCAACAACTTGTTTAGAAATGTTTTACATTGCTATGGATTTTAGCTCATTGACACAAGTTTAAACTTAATTTTGTTATACTGCATATATATTTCTACTCTCGCTTGAGGTATTATGTTTATGAAACTCACTTAGATTGTAATGGATAATTAAAAAATACAGATTAATAATTAGTCTTCTATGATAGTCAAATTTATAGTCATGTTAAATTTTCTAGGTATACATAGATATAATTCAGTTAGGTAGGTAATCTTCAAACACTTCAAAGACCTACTTAATATGGCATTTAAAATGTTTTAAAAACTTAGACTTTTTGGACAATAAGACATGTTTGCTCCTGGCAGCACCAATTTACTTCAAAGAGAAAGATGGGCATTGAAGACACTCCATATGGAGTTTATCTTCTTCTTGGCAAAAATAGCCATTTGGGCAAGAAACTGTTCTTGCCTGAACTGCTTGACAAAATATTGCATAAACTGGACATGCAGGACCCATAGGAAGGTGGCCACTGAACTTTGCAAGGCAAGATGGTCCTTCAGGTTCCTGCTTCACAGAAAAACTGCCAACATTCTACAGGACACAGGAAGAAGTGACTGAGAGACTCTATACCTGTGGGCTGAAGAAGAATGTCCTAACATTGCAGACGAACTTTGGATGACTATCCAGGCAGGCAACTGTTTCTGTCATTATAGATTTTTGGAAGTTGCTCACAATACTCTTCCTGTTTACTTAGGTAATATTACATCGTTCTGAGGTCTTTGATGTAGTTGAAGACTAGATAGTTATAATTATGATTTCCTTGGTTATGATAAAAGATAAATTAGATATGAAACTTTAGACTCACAAATATAGGATAGATAGAATATTTTCTTTAATTTTACAAAATACAAATATACTAAATATTGTAACTGTAATTCTTGCTTGGTAACTGTTTGTCATATGTAATTTTACTATGTTAAAGTTAAAATCTTCCTTTTTGATTAGACAGAAAAGGGGAAGTGCTGTAGGATGTTCTGTATGCTGTGAATGTGTTGCTCTGATTGGTTGATAAATAAAAAGCTGATTGACCAGTAGCCAGGCAGGAAGTATAGACGTGATAAACAGACAAGGAGAATTCTGGGAAGAGGAAGGGCTGAGTCAGGAGCTGCCAGCCAAACACAGAGGAAGCAAGATGTGAAGGCAAAACTGAGAAAAACCAAGCCACATGGTAAACATAAATAAGAATTATGGGTTAATTTAAATGTAAGAGCTAGTCAGTGGTAGGCCTCAGCTAATGACTGAGCGGTTTTAATTGATATAATCCTCTGTGTGTTTATTTGGGTCCAAACGGCTGCAGGACTGGCAGGTGAGAGAGATTTGTCCTGACCATGGGCCAGGTGGAACACAGGAAATCTTCAGCTACAGTGCTGTGTTCTGTCTTACTGTTAACAATAAGTTTAGTTATTAGCAAGTTTACTACTGCATGGAGAATGGCCCTAGACAGCAATGAGATCTGAACGATGGGATGGTGGTACAGACCAGCATTGATGGTGGAGGCGATATAAATGTTCAGGTTTTATTCTGAAGACATGCAGGAGACATCACAAATGGAGAGTTGGGTTTAAGGGACTGTGCTTTAGTCAAATATGTACTACTTGCCAGAGAAAGAGGAGATAAAAAGGCAGTCGAGGACCAGTGATGATGTGAAGGGAATGGACAGCAGCAGAGGATACCAACTAGTGGATGTTGGTGGAGAGCTTACCTTGGGAGACAGTATTATAATAAAATATAAGTGATGGGGAAGTTTGAATGCTAGGAATGTAGATTATATTAGAGTTGCAACTTTTGGTAATAACACGGTCTAAGACTTTACATAGAAATGACTGGCTGACATAAGCTGATGGCTACAGTCATGAAGGAAAGCAGGCATAGGTCTTAGAAGTTAGGGGACAAGACAGGTCACCTACACAGCTATAACAGCACCAAAAGTTAAGTTAGCAGTAGTGTTGAAATGGTCAGGTGTCATAATTGCATAATAATTGCAACAAGAAAAGGAAATGGCTTGCGCTAGTCAGAAGAAATCATATTCAAGTCATAGTCTCTGGGAGGAGGGAGGAAAGCCTGGTCAGAAGGAAGAGGACAGCCTCTCACACTCTGTTCCACTCGCAGGTCCAGTAGTTCAGGGATAGAAGAACAGCCACCACACGAAAGGACCCCAGAGAAGAGCTAGGCTTACAGTAAAGCAGGAAGGTGAGAGAAGAGCCTATGCAAATAAGATTCACTGATGATGGACCATGAGCTCTAGAGGGCAACGCCTCCTTCCTCACTCCTGCTTTTGGCTGAGTAGAGAGGCTGTCTTAGTTAGGGTTATTATTGCTGTGATGGAACACCATGACCAAGGCAACTCTTATAAAAGAAAGTATTTAATTGGGATTGTTTTACAGTTTTAGAGATTTAGTCCTTTATCATCATGGTGGGAGCATGGTGACATGCAGGCAGACATGGCGCTGGAGAAGGCGCTCAGGGAGTTTTACACCGGATCCGTTGGCAGCAGGAAGAGAGGGGCTGGGCCTGGCATGGGCTTTGGAACCTCTAAGCTCACCTCCAGTGACACACTTCCTCCACCAAGGCCACACCTCCTAATCCTTCTCAAGTAGGGCCACTCCCCGATGACTAAACATTCAAATATATGAGCCAGCAGGGGCCATTCTCATTCAAACCACCACAGAGGCTGAGGACAAAGCAGTGCCCTTTCAGTGGACATGAATGTTCCAGGTTCAGCAAATCATGAATTTGTGTTAGCAGACTGCTGTAAAATGCCTTTGCACCTCAAGGCTAACATGCTTTGTCTGCTATGAGAAGCAGTGAGAACTAATTCCCACATCTGCTGTAGGTTCCTGGTAATGAAGGGAAGGGCCTCATCGGAAACAGAGGAGGCCCGTGTAGAGGGACAGTGACATTCTTTGATCAGGACTGTTTAGTAAAGAGTTGGGCAGAGCCTTCCTGAACCTCTCATTAAGCCCTGGGTCGGAAAGCAATTAACGCCGAGTTAGATGAGTGTGTGGATTCTTGGGATCTTTGGTGGTGCAATGCTGCTGAATTTCAGCCACTCTGCTGAGCGCAGGGTCAAGGTCAAGAGTACTTTTTACCCAGTTTCTGCTATCCTCACTTCTAAGTATCTGTTTTCTGAACAGGGTGCTGAGAAAACCAGGGTTGTACAGGTCTCCAATTGATTAATTCTGGCAGTTCTTGGCACAGAAGTACCACGCCATTCTCTTTTTTCTTAATAACTATTCTATGACATTAATACAGAGTGGCAAATGGAGCTAGATTTTCTTCATAATTTTTTTTAAAGAAAATATTAGGCTAAATCATCACTACGCTTCACTTATCTTCTTCAGCTGGAATAATGTAATGGATTTTTAAAGTCGTTTTCTTCCTTGATGCTATATTTTGGGGGTAAAAACTGATCTTCTGTCCAAGCAATTTCAAAAGCATTTTATTGATTTGTTTCAGGAAGATTTCCATTTTTATATTCTTAGAATAGAAATAAATGATATCTGACTCACTTAGGCAGTATATATTATATTTACTATCTTTCCTAGCCATTACCAGGAAAGCAATAATGAAAATCAATTATATGCAATAAAATGCATCTTTTTTTCTTTTGGCACCCATAGCCTCATGCATAAACCTGTGAGGCCATTACATGTTACCTAGGCACAATTTTATCTTTAATTTTTAAAGTACTTTTGGTGCTTTTATTGGCTCATATCAAAAGAAAAATATTGTGATTGTTCAATAATCAAAACTCATGTGGTCAAGGTCGAGGTCAGAGGCAGGGGGAGGGGCAGAGGCTCCAGCTAGGGCTGGGCTGGGGCACTGTTTGCAGAACACCCTCCTAGCATGTATAAGGCCCTGGATTCCACCCCCAGAAACCCATAATCCCTGCAAGGTGGCACATACTTGTAATCCCAGGGTGTGGGAGGTAGAAACAGGATGATAAAACATTCAAGGTCATCCTCAGATACATTACGAACTTGAGGCTAGCTTGGGCTACTTGAGACCCTGTCTGAAACTGCAAACAAACTTTCCTTCAAAATATCCAAAAACTTAAACATGCAAACAGTGACAATCCTCTGTTTTTCCTACAACTGAACTTAATTTCATCTCTATCTTGCCTTTGGCAGAAAGCTCTGTCTTTTTGCTTGAAGTAAAGGCAAGCAAACACAGTCACATCTCTGTCATAGAGGAGTAAGCAAGTCCAGCATGCTCTCCTTTTTCCCCTCTCCCCAGAATGGAATGCCATGTTGGGCTGGAGGAGCCACCCTTGGCATGGTGGCTCGGATAAGCAGAGAGGTCAGTGTTGTCACTCCTGGAGATGGCTGACAGCTACACACACTCAGATTCACCCAGTCCACACTGGTATCTCCAGATAGGGTCTCTTTGAAGAACTAGACCTTTGGACTAAAGAGTCTTCCTTCGTGTAATTTAATCACTAATGCAAGTTGTGGTGATGGGGAAGTTGGCCACTGTCCCTTAAGGAACTCCAGGCTGCTACTGGACTCTGTTCTGTTTCTTCCTCTCAGAGAGGCACTAGAAACTTCTGTGAGGTCACTATAGGTTTTCTGCCCCAAATAATAATTTTCTGGGCTGATGCATAAGCCAGATCAAGCCAAATTCAAAAGATGTAATGACAGTTTTATTGAGGGCAAAGCAATTCCTGGGTGGATTCATTGATCTCACAGATCAATGACAGAGAAGTCACATAAGGCAGAGTGGTTTTATAGAGTGTAGACAAGGGGTGATGATGTGTCCGCCACAAACTGGGTTTTTGCTCAAGTATGGTCAAAAGCTGAGCACTTGGATGGGGCCTTGGGCAGCTTCGAGGAGGAAGCTGCAGTGGCGGCCAAGAATGCGGAACTGGGCTTTTGGTGCCTTTCCTTTGTTCAGAGACTCTCTGAGGGGGCGGGGCTTGGAGAGAGAGGGATACAGGAATGGAGGCTCCAACTGAACAGTGATATTTGATTTGTTTCCAGAGTGGATTAGACACAAATCTCCTTTAGAGGGCCCTCTACAGTTTACAGGATAGTCTGCCACCCTCTGAGAGACCAGCTCCTAGAGGGCAAAGGTCTCCCTTAAGACCTTGCTTCCTCTTCGAAGTCTCAGGGGATGACAAGTAGGTGCTGCTTTGGTAGTTTTGGGAAGGACTCTTGCGTCTCAACTCAATCTAACACTCAACTGTTTAAAACTCAGGACCAACTGGTTTCAAGAGTCTACTGCCAAACCTGAAATATGGACACTGACTACTTCTCTTTTTAATTTTTATTATGTTGGACATGTGTACCTCCTTGGCTGCATATGTGCCACTTGTGTGCAATGCCCATAGACACTAGAAAAATGCATCAGATTCCCTGAATCTGAACTGACAGGTGGTTGTGAACTGCCCAATGTGGGTACTGGGAACTGAACTTAGGTCTTCTGCAAGAACAGCAAGTGTTCTTAACCAATGAGCTATTTGTCCAGCCCTGTTCGACTATTGTGGTGATATTCTATTTGTGCTCTCCAATAAAGCTTATCTGAGGATCAGAGGAAGAAGCCATCCACTGCATTAAACATAGAAGTCAGGCAATGGTAGCACACGCCTTTAATCCTAGCATTTGGGAGGCAGAGATCCATCTGGATCTCTATGAGTTCAAGGCCACACTGGGAACAGAGTCAGGCATGGTGGTGCATGCCTTTAATCACAGCACTAACCATGGAGGTCTGGAGCTCTGTACAGACAGACAGGAAGTGATGTAGCTGGGTGGAGAGAGGAAGTGAGATGGCAGGGACAGAAAGGCATATAGGTGTGGGTATACAGGAAGTAGGCCTCTCTTTGGCTGAGGATTTCTAGTGGTAAGAATGTGGCTAGCTTCTTTCTGCTTCCCTGATCTCTCAGTTTTTAACCTAATATCTGGCTCTGGTTTTTTTTTTTTTTTAATTAGTAAGACCATTTAGCAATTTATCTTACAGACTATTTCTTTTGATAGCCTGCTACCCCTGAAGTCAAGGGGTGCCTTGACCAAACAGAGGGGTCCTGAGCGAGGAAGCGTGAGGGGATGCTCCAAGGAGGGTCTGAAGAGAGGACTGGAAGAAACCTTGGTAGTGCCTGAAGCCGTTATCCACAGCCTCCACTCTGAGGTGGCAAACACTGCTGTTTCTTGATTCCTTTTGGAATTCTGTGATAAAGCCTGTTGTGACTTTCTTCCTTCCAATGTCTTCCACCGTCTGTCCTAGCTTTCCTCCCTTCTCTTCTTCCATTCCTGCTTTTGCACCAAGCAGAGAAGCTTCAGTTTGGGCTCCTGACTTTTCTTCCCTTGCTGGCCTCTGCTCCTCTGGAATTCCACATCTTCCTACCTTCACCCGGTGTATCTGTAGATAGTGGCTGCCGCAATTCTCACCTCTGCCTTCATACAGCAATGCTGCGGACACATTCCTGCTTGGATTGAGCACACCTCAAAATAAGACGTCCACAAAGACTCCATCTTTTATCCATGTTTCAAAACCTGCCTCCCCTCTCTCTTCACCTCTGGTGAAGGTACCCTCCATCTCCCAGTCACTGTGTCCAGCATCCTTTACTGTCTTGACTTCTGACTGTCCGAAGCCTATGCCTTATTCCTTTGCAAATGTCTCTTATTTCAACCGTGCCTCTACCTGTTGCCTACCACAGTTTTCTGAGTGTGCTCCCTTTGATGTAAGAACTCCTTGGCTTCCTCTCCTCCTGCCCTGTCCTTCTCCTTTAGCTTACCTGATTTAGCTTTGGGCTTTAGCTCCCAGATTCCGTCTGTTTCTTGGAAGGGTGAACAGAGTTTGGACGTTATGACCTCCCTCTGACTCTGAGTGTCCTTCAGAATTCTGTTATTCATCCTGTGACCTGGTGACGAAAATTCTGCTTGCCAGGGTTCCCATCTAACCTCTGTGTCACTGGGGACGGGCTTAGATCAGCTTGCCTTGCTGCTTGTAAGCTTGCGCACATGATCTTCACGTTAATGATTATTTTGTTCTGTTTATTTCTCACTTTCTGATCCTCAGGGATTCCTCACTGTCTACAAGAGAAGATTAAATACATTGATCCTATTTGAGCCCCTCTGCATTCTGTCAGCCTAGCATTCTGGCTTCATGGCTAACCAGTCTTAAAAGAATTATGGAGTAAGGAAATGGTCAGTTGGTGAAATGCTTGTTCCAGGATCACATGTGGTAGCATGCATCTGTAATCTCAGTGCTGCGGAAGCAGAGGCGGGAAGACTCTGGGACTTCCTTTCCACTTAGTCTAGCCACATCAGTGAGCTCCAGGGTCAGCGAGATTGTATTCAAAAATAAGGTGATAGAGAAAGAGTAAGATACCTGGTGTCCACCTCTGCCCCACCCAATGAACACTTGTATAGATACATGTAGCACACACACACACACACACACACACACACACACACACACTTGTGTACCTGCAGAACCCTCAGTTATCCTTCTACATTTTCTGATTATTTTCTCCCCAGAACTTCTTGCTTTTGGATATACCTTCTAAGACATCTGAAATAGCATACACTTGCTTGCACATTCACTCTTGGAAACATACCCTTGTTTAAATTTGAGCTTAAATTACTTTCTGAAGATTTCTCACTGGCTGATTCGTTATTTTTAACTGAAAACACAAATCAATAATAGGAGGTAAAGTAATGGCTTATTATAGTCCTATGGAAGCAGCATGAGATGCCGTGGCACCCTTACAGACCAGCTGCATATAAGTTTATTATTTGCTACAACAGTCAGTTTGTCAAGATTCTGAGAGGTTTCTGTGAAAACATAAAGATGTTTTTTAATTGTAGAGCAATGGTTGTAAAGACTTTGAGTCCCCAAATCTCCTCCTTTCCCCTAAGTTTCCCATTCCTCGAGTCTGTTGCTAGCCTTTCTCTCTGACTTTCTATGAACTTTGCAATTCTTTGCTTAGTGTCGTCATCAGCCATCCTGTGGGCTCTCTCCTCACTGCATGCTCCCTCTAAGCCTGGCTTTGTATTTCCTTGACCAAAACCTGGTGTACAGGTGCTCCCCGAGTGATTCACCACTGCCTTCAAGGATTCACTTATGATTCCCAACATTGTTGTCCACTTTTAACTCTTCTGCTAGCTATCTCATTGCAAGAATGCCCAACCCAAAGCCTATGGGCTTCGTGCAGCCAAGAATATGAATGCAACTCAACAGTAACTCAAAGCATTAAAATTGCTTTGAAAAAAATTTAACTTAATTTTCCCATTCTTTAGCATTGTCTACAGATGACAGTACTGTTTCACAATGTTAAATGGTTGGACACATCTGGTCAACATATGCTTATAGCTTGGAGACTTTTGGTAGGTTGGACTTCAAATGTCCCAAAGTGAATTCACTGCTAGTCTTCACAGTCAGGATTTTCCTCTTCTGTATTCAGCACTTGCAACAGAAGCTGCATCTTTTCAGCCATCCACTCTGCAATAATCCTCAGCTGCTCCTCCATTTTCTCAGCACCCATTCACACCCTTCCCGAGACCATTGCAAATCTCATTACACTCAGAGTAATCTCAGACAACTTTCCCATGCTGCTACAAGTTCTGCAAAGTGACCTCTGCTTGATTCTCCAGCCTCAAGTCATGCCACCATTCTCTTCCAAATTCCTCAACTCTAATAGCTCAATTTCAAACCTTATAACGTTAGGCTTATTGGAATTCTTCACAGCTTGGCTCAGAGATCACCCTTCACAGTCACAATTTACCCAATTATGGTAGCTTTCTCTCAGTTATTTCCTATTGTTCTCCACATACCCATTCTTTCTTGCTTCATTCTATTGAAAGAATGGTAGAATGTGCCACTTTGGAATAAGTGTAATTCTGAGCCAACAGCGCTTAAAGAAGTAGCAGGTGTAAGGCTCCTTTGATTCCTCCTGTCTCTTCCTGAAGGCCAGAGACAACTCCACCATGAAGGCGCTTTCCCTGTACTTGAAGGGAAGTGACAATCTTAGCTTTTAAAAATTAAATTTAACTGATTGGTTTAGTGTGTACATGGTGTGTGTGTGTGTGTGTGTGTGTGCATGTGTGTGCACATGTGCAAATGGGCATGTGTTTTCTCTAGCCCATGTGTGGAGATCAGATAACAACTTGTAGGAGTCAGTTTTCTCTTTCTACCATGTGGGTCCTAAGATGCAAACTTAGGTGATTAGGCTTGGCAAGCAAGCACCTTTCCTGCTGACCTGGCTCACCCATCTGGAAAATAATATTTTTGTAATCAAGGACAGGAAGCTTTGGTAGTTAATCTTGATGGTCAGCTGATGGGGTTTAGAATCAGCCAGGTGTGGTGATATTGTGTTCCCCAATATATCGTGCACCCTAATAAATTTATCTGGGGTCAGAGAACAGAACAGCCACTAGATATAGAGGCCAGAAAATGGTGGCACTCACACCTTTAATCCTAGCATTCCAGAGGCAGATATCCATTCGGATCTCTGTGAGTTCAAGGCCACACTGGAAACGGCCAGGCATGGTAACAAGAGCCTTTAATCCCAGGAAGTGAGCCTTTATTCCCAGGAAGTGATGGCAGAAAGCAGAAAGGTATATAAGGTGTGAGGACCAGGAACTAGAGCTGGTTAAGCTTTTAGGTTTTTGAGCAGCACAGTTCAGCTAAGAGGCTTCTAGTCTGAGGAAGCAGGATCAGCTGAGGAACTGGCAAGGTGAGGAAGCCGTGGCTTGTTCTGCTTCTCTGATCTTCCAGCATTCACCCCTATAACTGGTTTCAGGTTTGATTTTATTAATAAGACCTGTTAAGATTCGTGCTACAGCCAGGGGACCAATCTCTTGGCATGTTTGTGAGGGTGTTTCCAGAGAAGTTTAACTGAGGAGGGAGGACCAGCCCTGGGCTGGAGCCCTGTGCTGAATAAAAAGGACAAATGAAGAGGATCGCCAACTCCCTCTGCTGACTAACTGTGGGTAACATGCGAAAGTCACCTCATGCTCTTGCTGCCCCGTGTTCTTACAGTCATGATGGAATGTGCACATCAACCCGAGAGCCAAAACAAACTCTTGTTTAGATTGTTTCTGTCATGGCAACAGTAATTGTGTCAGAAAACTTGTGCTGAGGAGGAATTGTGTTGTGATTTGAAAGAAAATGGCCCCGAAAGGGAGTGGCACTATTAGGAAGTGGGGCTTTCTTGGAGCAGGCGTGGCCTTGTTGGAGGAAGTATGTTACTGTGGAGGTGGGCTTTGAGGTCTCATATATGCTCAAGCCACACCTGGTGTCTCAGACCACTTCCTGTTTCCTGTAAGATATAGAACTCTCAGCTTCCTCTCCAGTACCATGTCTGCCTGCATGCCTTCATACTCCCAGCCGCCATGCTCCTTGCCATAGTGGTAATGGACTAAACCTCTGAAAGTATAAGTGAGGCACTCCAATTAAATGTTTTTCTTATAAGAGGTGCCATGGTCATGGTGTCTCTTCACATCAATAGAAACCTACCTAAGACAAGTTGGTTCTTAGGAGTGAGGATGTGGTTATGGTGAGCCTGGCGAGTTGGTGAGGGGTGAGGCTGTGGCTATGGTGAGCCAGACTAGCTAGTTCTTAGGCCTTTGGAACTGGTTTAGGAGAGGCAGGTGGAAGAGTTTGAGGCTGCCAGCAAGAAAAGCCCAAGAATACTGTAAGGACAGAAGACTGGAGTGTTTCAGCGGGAGTGCAGAAGACTGGAGTGTTTCAGCGGGAGTGCAGAAGACTGGAGTGTTTCAGCGGGAGTGCAGAAGACTGGAATGTTTCAGCGGGAGTGCAGAAGACTGGAATGCTTAGCCTGGAACATTTTGAAGGGAAACAGGACTCATTGGGAATTGTAGGAGAGCCATTCATGCTACATTCTGGCAAAGAACATGTCGGCGTTCTATACCTGTCCTGAGCAACTGAGGCTGAATTCAAAAGTGATGGACTAATTTGCATAGTACAGAAAACTACAAGACAAGATAGCACTCAGAGTGAGACAGACAGACAGACAGACAGAAACAAGAAAGACACAAAACTGTGAAGTTTGGTGAGGAAAAGAGAGTGTGTGAGTTTAAAGATGCTGACAAGGTGGGCAGAGACAAAGCAGCCAGGCTTGCTGAGAGCAGTGTCTTCAAGGAGAAAACTCACACTTAGCCCGGGGCCACTAGGAAAGTTGACTTCAGGGCCAGACCCCACCCATCAAAGGCTCCAGCTTGTAAAATTTCAAATTCATCTGAAAAGTGAGAGAGTAAACCGAAAATGTTCCAGAAGGGGTTCACTACTCTAAAAAAGCTGTCCAGGGAATCGCTTCCAGCTTCAGCAGCTGAGATGCACAGAGGGCGTCATAACTGTGGCAAAAGGAGCCCAGGTTACATCTGTAGCTGGCAGTAGAACTTGGTAACATCATCCATGTGGTCTTGCAAAATGCAGGAGTCATAGGATCACAGAAGCCTTCTCCAGGGTTCCAGAATGCTGCTGAGGCCAGGCAATGTGTGGCAGGGTCAGATTCCCTGCAAGGAGGTCCTGAGAAGCCACTGTGTGAAGCTGGAGAGGTACAACTCAAGTACAACAGAGACCCAGGCTCAGGCAAGCTGCAGGAATACAATGGAACTGTCTCAGGAGAGGCTACACATGCCTCCGGTGGCAGAATTGGAGGGGGCAAGGCTACCCGAGGTTGTGGAGCCCAGATGAGGCCAACCAGAGCCCCAGGTGCACGGCATGGAGTTGCAGGGTTTGGTGGGCGCTTGTTCGTTTGCTTGTCCTGATGAATTTGGTCTTACTTTGTACTAGCCAAAATGGTGAGTTCCAAGTTCAGTGAGAGACATTAACTCAAAGCATAAGGTGGAAAAGAAATGAAGGAGACTCCTGATGGTGCCCTCTGGCCTTTGTACATGCATGTGCAGACAAGGACCGCCACCCCTTGTTTTTCCTTAGTCTACCTTTGCCGGAATTCTTCCCCCTTCCAAACTGAAAAATTCTAAATCCTTTTCTCCATTCGATCCACCATTTCAGTGAAGTCTCCCTCTAATGATAATTATAGCAGTCCTAGGAGAACAATCATGCTGTATTTATTGAGCCCTTGCTGTATGGTAGACACTTTCCTGAACACTTTTTTTAAAATACAATTTAACCTTCTTTAACAGCCCCACAAGGAGCTGGTATTAGTCTGCATATACAAATGGAGAAAAAGGGTTAGAAGGGTTAATGGGATGAACAATTTCTTTGGACTCCAGCAGTTTTCAGACATACCTCCATTGTGACTATAATTCTGTTACGCAGTTACTTATTTGAGTAGTGGCTGTCTGTCTTCGTCCCTGCAGAATGCAGCTAAGACCTGCAGTTTCGGGCTTACACCCACCCTTGATGCTGGCGCAGCATGCTTAGGTGGAAGCTGCTTTTCTCTGCCAGACATGGGTCTTCACTAAAGTGTCCCGAACCAATTTTAGACAAATTTTCTAATATGTCTAACATTCATCTTGGATCCTTGATTCTGTTTGAAAGTTACTATGTCTGGTGTTTGGGAAATAAATGATTTTAAGTTCCTTTTAAAGAAACTATAGAGAAAACAATGGTGCATGCGGATGTTGAGATTTCTTTCAGCTATTTGAAAAATCAACTTTGATGTAAAATGATCAAAAGTCTCTACTATAAAGGGAAGCAAAGTATAAGCAAATTTATATTCATTCTATGGCAATGGCACAAAAAGAAGGAGTTAAAATGCATTTTATTCTTAAATTTATTCTGAGATCTCTATACTAAATGACGCCCCTAAGAATTAAAGTACTTTTTATTTTGTATTATTTGAAACAATGAGGCTGCAGCTTTAGGCATTTACTAACAGAATGACTCTACATGTCTTCCACTGATGGCTCCTTCTCTATTCAAAGCAGTCTGTTTTGATTGGCAAAAAAACTTTTAAAACAACATATGAAAAAATTAGACTTTTTAAAAAATTATCAATGCTGACAGATAAAATTAGAAATCTTGTTAAAAATGTAGCTTTGTGAAAAATTTTAGTTTGTTTTCTTTCCAGAATATGCCTCTAAAGAGAAAGATGTCAGGCGGTGGAAATTGTAACTTAACTATTTTACTATTTCTATGGATTGAAATATTACAACATTAATTTGAATTTTAGATTTTCTTGAAGTTATTGGGAAATAAGAACAATGAAATAGATCCTTTGTGAGTTAAATGAAACTCAGAAGGGCAGTTAAGAGGACTTTGTAGTGCAGTTATTTGCTGGACCACGATGGTGAATTTTGTGCCCATAAGCCTCCAATACAGTATTCTATGTGACAGTGATCAAGCTGGGAACCTGCTAAGGATGAGGGATAGGAATCACGATTGAGAATAAAACAAAGACAATATTCACAATTAGCATTAATTGAACATTTGTGTGTCAGATCTGAGGCTTTATCATGCATATTAGCAGGATTTCCTTTAAACCGGCAACAATTCCATGGAATCAGCATTTCTGTTATCTCCATTTTCTATTCAGGAAAACCAGAGCATGGAAGGACTATGTAACTTGCCCAGGGCTTCTCAGGTAGTAATGGCCATGCTGAGAACTAAACTCATGCTGTCTTGACTACAGGGGTTGCAGACCCTCCCATAAATGACTGGAGACCCATGAGTCTCTGGTGGATCTATATTTAACATTAACTACTAGTAATTAGAAATTCATGATGATCCATAGAAAGAAATTTATGGTGGCAAAGTACAGTTCTTGGGTTCAACTTAATTCATTCAACAAACTGGATATCAAGGAAAACATTCTGATCATGGTTGATGACCACTGGTCTTGGAAGGGGTGCACATTTCGAGTGTGCTATTTAGACAATAACAAGTAAATGGACAAGTAGCAAGGTCAAGACCTGAATGAAAAACCAGGAGGTGTTTGGCACAATGGAGGAAGCTGTGCTGCTGAGATGGTAAAGAAGATACAATCTTTGCAATACTGTCAAAATCTCCAGAAAGGATAGTTTACAGGTTCCACAACAACATCACAGTCATTAAGGTTTCCAGGGTTTAACCTAAATCTCTCCAATTTCCCTAATCATAAATGATTTATACATGTTCAAGAAAATGCTCAGTGTAACTCTGCAGGGAAATGGTGACATTTGGGTAATTAACTAATTAATCAGAGTAATTCATGGCAAATTCTTTAGGCTAGAGCAGGTGATGAATCTTCGCAGTTTTAAGGAAGAGCCAACCGTAAAGGTCTGGGTCGGGATTACACACTTGGGATTCTTCATGCCCATTAACTCTCTCTCCCATGTAACTGTCGTTTTTTTGCAACTATTTGTTAGTAAACATGATCATAAATATTAGTTAGGCATTGAAGCAGAATTCCTTATTCCATCATCATTCCAAAACAAACCACGATCTCATACTTCATGTTAGAGTTCTGTATCCATTATTTCTTTTTCTTTGATTTAAAAAACTACCATGGCCAAAAGCGACAGGAGGGAAAAAGAGTTCATTTTGGCTGGCTCTTCCAGAGGGCTAGAGTCTAGTGGTCAGGAGGACATGTCACACTGATCAGGAGGATCAGGGAGGCTGGTTATATTTTCCATCTATACACAGAAGCAGAAAAAGAGAAGAGGAAGAGGGTGATGCTACAAACCCTCAACGCCTTACTCCAGTGATGCACTTCCAACAGCAAGGCTTTACCTCCTAAGGGCTCCATGACCTCCACAAACAGTGTCCCCGACTGGAGACTAAGTGTTCAAACACGTCAGCCCATGGGAGACAATTTGTCTCCATGGTCTCAGTAATCTCTTGGCCTTATCTTGATGTAAAATGCATTTAGTTCTCTCTCTCTCTCTCTCTCTCTCTCTCTCTCTCTCTCTCTCTCTCTCTCGACAGGGTTTCTTTGTTTGTCTTGGCTGTCCTAGAACTCGCTCTGTACACCAGGCTGGCCTTGAACTCACAGACATTGCCTGCCTCTGTCTCCCAAGTGCTGGGATTAAAGGTGTACACCACCATGACCGGCCTCAAGGCAATCTCTTAATTGTGACTCCCTGTGAAATTAAAAAACAAAACAAGACCAATTATGTATTTTCAACACACAAAAGGCACAGAACACATATTACCATTCCAAAAAGGAACAATGGGGGCGTAGTGATGAAAGCCTGGACCAAGGTGAGACCAAAGTGGTGTAGGACAAACAGCAGGTCTTGTGGCTCCATGTGCTGTATCTGGGGCTTCCGTTTCAAAGGCCTGGATAGTTCTGCCTTGTAGTGGGTATTTGTTCCATCTATGACCTTGGGGTACCAGCCCCTAGGGTGTGGTCTCTTGGCTAGAGTAAAACCTGAAGAGCATGTACAAGGGGCCCCTTTCTCTCTCTCTCTCTCTCTCTCTCTCTCTCTCTCTCTCTCTCTCTCT